>SKCR01029783.1:0-196937 GCA_019454045.1 Zanthoxylum bungeanum
TACGGAACTAATCATACGGACTTTTGCCATTAATATATCAAAGTAAATAATTTTACAAAACGGAAAAAGGCAATTTCATTATCACATAGTTAATTTTGTACAATAATACAATATCATTTACAAAACAGTGACGCTATGGGTCATAATGTCTAACAGATATCAAATATATAAGTATATTTTGAAATTAAATTTCAAAAATTATTGTAACATCCTCAATCCAGAGATGTTACCGGCATGGAATAGGCCGTCCTATCCTTCTGAGCCTCTAACTCTCTGAAAACTACTATCTCATTTCATATATATACTCATGCATGGGACCATTGCCCAACTAATCAACGTAAATGCATAACACCTTTCATACTAAGTACTCAATTTTACTATATATTACAACTCTGACAGTTAACACTTATAATGCAGTACATATATAATCTTTAATATATAACTGTGGGACACAGGAACTGGGCGACGCATGCTGTCCCGGGCTCGCGGCCCGGTTGGGAGTACGGAGTAGCCACGGGGGACTAAACCGAAGAATAATGGAGTCACCACCCGGTGTGAACCGGGAAAATGAGATTTAAGGCCGCACTCACACCTCGCAAGGGAAGACCTCAAACCGTTGGGTCGGAATGGTCCATTACTTATGTCACTTGTAATGAAAGGATTTGTGTAATAATTTAATCAGGCCTAAGTAACACTTATTTCCAAGAGTATCATGCTTCTAAATCCACATGCATGAAATTAATCATCACAACATGCAACATCATATGGCAATCTCATGAACATTTCTCAATCATATGATAGGGAAAACTAAGAACAACCTAATCATGCTTGAGTACTATCTCATGAATATATTAACCAAATAACATGCTAACAGCCTAATCATGCTTGAATATCATCCCAAGAACACATCGAATGGATAAATGCAGGAATACAAATAATATGATTGGCTACATAATACAATGGAGATCACCCAAAAGGCAATTGTGCATGAAATATGATGAGACAAACTTAGTTCAGTGTGCACGCGTTCGTGTAATGTTCGTAAACGCGGTCAAACGGTAAATATAAGGTTCGCGTTCGTGTAGCGTTTGATAACGCGTTCGAACGGTACCAGACCTGATGATACAAAATGCATGCGCGTTCGAGTAGCATTTGTAAAAAGCGTTCGAACGGGAAATATAAGGTTCGCGTTCGTATAGCGTTCGATAATGCGTTCGAACGGATCCAGACCTGATGAAACAAAATGCATGCGCGTTCGAGTAGCATTTATAAAACGCGTTCGAACGGGAAACAGAAGGTTCGCGTTCATATAGCGTTCGATAACGCGTTCGAACGGGAACAGACCTGATGCAAAAAATGTGACGCAATACATACATAAAAAGCAAATAGCAAAATACGAGGCGCGGTGAAGCATCGTGGAGAAGGATTTTAACCTCTTCAATTAGAGGACCTTTCATCGCACTTACTAAGCCCATACGCTTATCTCAATGCATATAAAAATAAAGACAATAACCTTAGACTTCGTATACCCGGTTGAACACATCTTACATTCAACCGAATATACGTTAATCGGCGAGACAAAGCATCGTGGTAAAGGATTTTAACCCCTCCAAATAGGGGACCTTTAATCCGACTTACTAAGCCCATACACTCGATCGTATCATGCATACAAAGAATAAAGACAATAATATCAAACTTAGTATGCCCGATTGAACATATCATGCATTCAACCGAACACACATCAACCGGCGCGGCAAAGCATAGTGGTAAAGGATTTTAACCCCTCCAAATAAGGGACCTTTAATCCGACTTACTAAGCCCATGCGCTCGATTGTATCATACATACAAAAATAAAGGCAATCACATCAAACTTAGTATGCCCGATTGAACATATCTTATATCCAACCGAACGCACATCAACCGGCGCGGCAAAGCATTGTGGTAAAGGATTTTAACCCCTCCAAATAGGGGACCTTTAATCCGACTTACTAAGCCCATGCGCTCGATTGTATCATACATACAAAAGTAACATGCGGAATTCAAATAACGAAAAATAAATAAATCAAAGCAACATAAAACAAAATAATATGCCGTTTACTCAAGTGATACGTGGAGTTGTATCCGAGTACAGATCATACTACTGTCCATTCGGAATCGGCTATGAAATTTATGTCCGGGTTTCCATCCTATATACCACAAGAGGCGACACATTTTCCATTTCATTCAAGCCACAACATGCATCCACAAATGACTCTCATGCGAATAGAATTCAATAAACAATCAAAAGATGAATAAAAACTAATGAGAAAAGTGCCCTCAGGTCTAACCTTTTAAATCACCTCTCGGATGTACGGTACACGATCGTCGGAAGGGTGGATGCTCTGCAACTCTTCCGGTTCACTGGTTCACTACTCTCGTTTATTGTCTTACTGTTTTGAGTCGTCGTTCTCCATCTTTTGCTGCTGTTTTTACTGTATTTCGCTGCTCTTCCGGTGACATTTTCTGGTCACTATGTTGATGAATTTAGGCTATTGTTCTTGGGTGTCTTTAAGGGCTAAAGGGCTGCGATTTTTGGAGGTTATAAGGGCTGTGATTTTCAGTTATGGAGAGTGTTTAGGGGGAGTTTTGTTTTCGGTGGAAAGGGAGAAGGAGGAGAGGAAAATTCTAGGTTGTTTCTTGAGTATATTAGGTGTGAATGGAGAGGCTTTTTTCTTTATGTGAATATGTGTGAATGAGCTAGCCTAGAGGAGGGTGGTGAATGGTTCTTTTATAGACAAAGGCTAGGGTTTCTAGGTAAGGAAGGGAATCAAGTAAATAAGGGAGATATTTTTATTGGTTTATGAAAGGAAGGAATCTTGTGTAATTGGTGGGTGAATATCTTAATTAGGGAGTTAAAATATTTGATTGATTTTAATGTTTATTTTAATTTGGTATGTGATTTTTAGATTTTTTTTGATTTCACCATGTGTTAAATATGTGTTTTAAGTGGGCTTGGGCGTGTGGGCCAAGGCTTGGGCGAATTGGGCTTGATGTGAGGCTAGCAGCAAAACCAGAATTACCGACACCATTCGAACGCCTCCTCGAACATGGCACGAACACCCGCAATCTGTTTGGCGTTCGAACGTATACACGAACGCAGCACGAACGAAAACAGTGAACCTTGTTTATTCTGAATTTCCCCTTCCGATGTCCATTTTCCGTGACCTCATTGACTTAAAAGGTAGTGTCTCCAAATGAGACTCATCAAATGGACTTATATACAAAAATGCAGTGCCTACAGTCGCCCCTACTTTGATGGGACTTGTACAGTGTGTGTTTTGAACAATCCTATCAAAGTTATGCAGTGCATTTCTACTTACCTGTCTCGCCAGCTACCACTTGACTTGATATGTGTTGCGTGGAGTGGATGTTGTGCCGTACCTGGCATCCTAAACCTCATAACTGAAGTGTCGCAGTTGCGTCTCCGTACCTAGAGTGTCGCAGTGATATCTCCATACCCGGAGTGTCATACATGGCGTGCTAAACCTCATACCCAAGGCGTCGCAGTAACATCTCCATACCCGGAGTGCCGTACCTGGCGTGCTAAACCTCATACCCAAGGTGTCGCAGTAATATCTCCATACCCGGAGTGCCGTACCTGGTGTACTAAACCTCATACCCAAGGCGTCGCAGTAATATGTCCATACCCGAAGTGCCGTACCTGGCGTGCTAAACCTCATACCCAAGGCGTCGCAGTAATATCTCCATACCCGGAGTGTCGTACCTGGAAAAATTGATATGATGTCTCCATACCCGGAGTGCCGTACTCGACAAAAATTGATCTGATGTTAATGTGGGCCTCGCCCCCAGAGTGCCATACCCAGCTAGACTAATGATGATAAGGATGTGGGCCTCGCCCCAGTGTGCCATACCCGGCGAGACTGATGTTGATATGGGCCTCGCCCCTAGGACTCATCCCCGAGACTGAAACTGATATGGGCCTCAACCCCAAACTGATGCAGATGTGGGCCTTGTTGGACATTATGACCCATAGCGTCACTATTTGCACAGATCATTGTGTTGTTGTAGCAAATTAACTATGTGACAAAGAAATTGCACTCTCATCATTTGTGATTAGATCACCATAGATATAAATGAAGAGAGGTCCCTATGATTAGTACCTGGACTGAGAATGATATGAGACAGTATCAGTCCCCGAAGGTTTAATCATCAAATATCCCTAGCCGTAGTATTATCGAGACTGGACATCGATAATGCGGAATAGGCTAGTATTGCACTTGAGCGCGTTGTGAGGGCACAACGGCATAGTTCTCATATATATAAGTATTGGATACTTGTGCAAGTGCGATAGGAGGTCGTGTTTCACCGATGGTACGGGAAACAGCTTCGCTCTGGATAGACCCCGCGGAATCCCATTGGTAGTATGTCTGCGTGTCTATGGGAGGCCGCATCAGGGTAGGTGTATATGGTCTTAACCTGAGACTTACATCGCTAGTACTTACGACAATCGGTAAACTTTGGTTTTGGTGGTTGGGGACCCTAACCGGTTCTGTGTACACCTCTTCTGGGTTTATCGAGAATCGTAGTGTACTGGATGTGATGTCAAGATGGAAGTATCGCTTCAGACATATGGAGGTGATGATCACGCAGGACACAGAACTAGTACTCTATAAAAGGTTGCAACCGTCGGGACAATATGACTAGGTCAGGATTGTCTGATTTAAAGAGACTAGCTGCTTGATGTCCGATATATGTTTCGTACGGGGCAGACACATCTCCAGCCCCAGGCCTAGCATGTGACCATCCGATACTGGACCGATATACACAATACATTAGTATACTACGCTTGATACAGATCTTTGATATTCTTTGATGAATATGTCCGGAGAACTTGGTAGACTTGGTGCTTTGCTAGGAGTCGACCTTGTCTCGTAAATCGGTAGAACGTAGTACTTGGTACGTACGTGATTCGGGCACTCCGACGACCGCATTTACTGCCAACTTATCCGGGGATCTCATGGGTCGCTTCCCGATAATCCACCGATGACGCACAACTCGCACTCTTGAATAATCTGGGATTATAATAGAAGAGAGAGAGAAATTAATCTAGGATTAATAACGGAGATATTTTATCAGGGATAAAATGTCGTCTAAAGAGAGAGAACGATTAATTGGAATTGATCGATGAATTAATATATTCGATATATTAAATGAAATTAGATTTCGACGCGGAATTAAAATTAGATTTTAATTCGGGCAAACGAGTTAATTTAGAATTAATTCGTTAGCGACGTAAATAATAATTTCGCTAGGCGCAATTATTTATTTAAATTCGATTGAATTAACGTCGCGACGTAAGCTCGGTATTTCGGAAATATCGAACCCGAACGCGTGAGTGCACGTGGGCCCACTTTCATTTGGAAACGTGTGGGGCCCACATGACACATGTCATTCTAATGCATTGCATGTAGATTGTGTACATAGCACTCAATGTCATTGCATGGAGTTTGAGTGTTTGACACTCTAAGCCATTGCATGTTATGTATCATAATTTTATTATTAATTAATGAAAATTATGGCATAAATATAAATTGATTTTTGGTAAATCATTTTAACTTAACACAACACTTTTTTTCTCTCTAAAAAATGCTCTCTTCTCTCACGCCCAAATGGGGCAAACTGCTCACTGTTTTTCATCACAAAATCGTGAGCAAGGGAAGCCAAGAGTTGGGTTTTCATGGTGAAAACCGCAAGTGCTAGCACACTACGAGTCTTGCGAAGGTGGTAGGGAGGTTCGACCATGAGACGGGATCCATCCAACGGAGCTAGGAGCTCCATTTCTTCACTCCATTTTCTGTTTTTGTAGGCAGTGGGCTGCTGCAGTGGGCTTACAAAGGCAGTGCGTTTTTGGCTTGAATCGTCTCCAAATCGACATAACCGATCAATGTGAGTATTCCGCTACCTCCGTTGATGTGTTCACACATAATTTCATGTCTTGATTTGATCTTGGGACCTTAGAATAAACCAACAATGGCATCATGAGCTAATGTTGCAAGCATGAAATTTGTAGGGTTTAAAATTTGGGTAAATGTTTGTTGAGCATGATTTGAATAAATTGCTTGTTTGAGTATGCTTATAACATGTTTAATTTCATTTTGGTTGGACTAATTTGATGAAAAATGATTTGGAATTATTTTCCCCAAAATTATGCCATGGCCGAATGTGTGATGAATTTTAGAATCTTGGATTTTTCATTATTAATTCATTGGATGAGTTGTAATGGAGTAGGATGATGTTAATTTAAGATTGAATTGGATTTAATTTTAAATTGGACAAAAACCCCAAATTCCTTACCTTGGCCGAATGTGTCATTGCCCTAATGTCTTGGATTTTTTGATTTTATGAACATTGGATGTGTATGAAATCATTCGGGAAGTTAATACGTTGTCGATTGTGTAATTAATCGGATTGAATTCAAATCGGACAAAATTACCTTCCTTGGCCGAGAGCATTGAAGCATGATTATGGGTTTGATTTTTCATTATGTGTGTTTGACATGTAATAATAAATTAAGCATGATTAATGGACTAATTTGGTGCTTCGGAAATATCAATTTAGGTTATTAATCATCGTAATGCACTTTAGGTAATTAAATTGCGTAATTGGATTAGTGTAATTTAATTATTTAGGCTTAAATTGGATTTGGGCTTGAATTGTTGTAATTGGGCCTTTTGGGCTTGATTTATCAAGTTTGGTTTAGGCCAAGTGGATTGGATCCAATTGGGCCCAAAACCTTAACCATAAAGCCCAATTGCGGCTAATGAACCTTTAATGTTCAATTGGGCCTAATGGGCCAAGATTGATTTATGGGCTTATGGGGTAAATCCCGGATTGGACTTTGGTTGTCGGTTTGACCCGAGTTGACCAAAAGTCCACGCCTTAAGAAATCAATCAAAAGCCCATTGGACTTTAATTGAATTGACGTTGGACGTTAATCGGTCTTTGAGACGCGTTACGATTAGATTTGGAATTTAAATCGTAAAAGGTTTATTAAATAAAGTGTAATGTTTAATTTTGAATTGAATAATGAATTAGTATTAAATACATGTTAAATTTGATTTAATGATGTAGTTTAATTTAATTCATGAATTCGTACTTTAAGTACTTATTCGCAAAAACGAGTTTGACTCGAACAAAATCAAATCGTTGTTTGAACATTGGATGATCACTTAATTATCAGATTAATTAATTTGATTAGATTGATTGATAGCATGCTTATGTGTGTGAATACGTGGTTGTGTTGAATGAATAATGTATATCGGATGGATATTAGTCGGGTGGGCAATTTTAGAAATTGTTGTAATAAATTCGATTTATTAAATTGGACCTGCGTGTCCAGCCTTATCACCTTCTTTCTCTTTGTATTCTCTTCTCACCTATTCCCCTCTATGTATATGAGGTTTCTTTAGAAGTGTAGTGTAACGGGTAGAAGTAGTACAAGTGCTAGCTTGAGTGAGAAAGGGAGAGATTTGATCTAGGATCAATGTGTTAAGTATCCATCCGCATATCATTATTATTTTATTTCATACTCGCTTTATTATGTATTTAGAATGCATGTTTAAGGGTGTATATGATGATGAGACCTTAACAAAGATAATTAAATTGGTAGCCAATTTGCACGCGAAAATCCCTCGTTTTATATTAAGCAAATATCCTTCCATTGAATGATTCTTGTTCAAGATCCGAAGTTGGCATTGGTTTGTTTTTGACCAAAGTCAAGACCTTTGTCATCAAATCAAGGATGATACTTGAATGAGAGTTTTGTTGCATATCGGTGTCTTGTCCAAATCGTGATTTTTATTGACCAAAGTCAGATCACTTGTCCAATGACATGATTACGAAACTTTCCTCGTCAAGGGTCCCGCTTAACTGGAATCATTAGGTTTGTGTTGGCCAAAGCCAAGGCCTAAATGATTCAGAGGATATGGTTAGGAAAATGTATTGGATACATTGACATTATACATATGTTTCGGACTTGGATGTCCACCTAACCGGATCTAGGAATTGGATGAGATCCAATTGATCTGAGAGATCTACCTAGTTAAATAGCATACAGCTTTTTATTGGCCAAAGTCAGGGTTGTGTGTTATTTAATAGGATCCTAGCCCACTAGGAAACACGGTTTCCCGAGTACTCCACAGAGGGTTAGAGGCTCGACGAAAAATAGTGGGAGGCAAGTATTGAATTTGCAACATTCGTTCGAATACTCGCTAAACACGCTCATTTATATTTTACTCGTCACATTTATCAAAAAGTATTAGTTGGACTAATATTTTGTGTTGTTTTTAAAAATATATATAGTTGGACTATATACAAACCATTCAATATATAGTGATTTTATAATTGGATTATAGTAATCAATATAATTGAATTAAAATGATAGTTGATTTTATAAGGGGATAGTAATCAATATTAAAATTATAGTTGATTAAATAATTGGGTTATTGTAATCATTATAATAAATAGTACCTTATTAAAATTGATTAAATAGTTGGACTATTAAAATCAAGAAAGAATAGAAAAGATGAATATTTAAAATATATAATCCTTGGATTAAATGTTTTAAATGATTTAATTTTCAATGGGAATTAATAATAGGTTAATTTATTTGATAAAATAACTTATTATGACTAAGCCCATTATTAAGCAAATAGTAGAGCATAAAGTCTTTGGAAGATTATGTGATGATGACTTTAGTGCTTAATTAATATACTTATAATAAATCTATCTTTAGATTTAAAAGTATTAAAATTGCAAATTAATAATTCTTGGAGAATTAATTGACTATTCTAGTGGAGAAAAGTCAAAGTTTGCAATTGGGCATGTAGCACAAGGTGCACATCGTTTCGATATTCCGAAACCCAAGGCTTGGCCAAAGGTTGTGAAATATTGAAAAGGATAATTGACATATCCCAAAGTGACTACCATTTGGATATGGAAGACACGAAGGAATTAAAGAAAGGGCGAGGCTCTAACTTTAAAATATTTGTCAAAGTTATGTTCACTACTAGTATTAAAATTGTTTTTTAAATACTTAGTGTGGTACATAAACATATATGTATTGACGTTCAGAATCCGCTGTGAGCTGGATACTGGCTTCAAGCCGAGATTTCTCTGCGAATTGGAAACGGGACGAAAGTCGCTGTTTCGACCGTAGATACCTAAGTTTAGGAACTGCCCTTTGGGTATGTACTTAAATTAGGATATGTTATAATGTAACTAGTTTGACTAGAGACATTATCTCTATATCAGTGTTTAATCCATTGCGGATGAAACCTTATATTCTAGAACACTAAAGTGTTTCATTATATAAGTTGATACTGAGATAAATAACATTGGATGTAAATAACAGAATTTATATTTTGAATATAATAAAATCTCAAACATATAAAATGACAAATAAATAGCTCAAATTGATTTGATCAATGGAGACTTATTTGTGGCATTGTTGTCTAGGACACAATTAAACAAGACTCGTATATCCACACTTTTGAAGAGTGGATACTAGGACTGATTTGACTATTCAAATAAGGTCTACGAATCTAGTTTATTAGGTTGAATACCTAAAATACTATTTACTTGGTAATAGTAAAAGGGCCACCGATCTGTTAGCCCTATTCATGGTGAATTAAGTGGGCCCATATCTAGCTAGGCTAGATGTGAACATGAATATTTCGTGACCTTAACGGATGTAGCATCACGTTGTAGTTATGTGTTTCTTTTGAAGAACACAGATCGAAAACTTTTGAAGTTTCGACACGAAGAAAACAAACAGATCGGCTATAGTGTTATTCCGCCACGGTAAGACCGAAATGGAAAATACTTAAGCAGTAAGTTTCATATATAAATAAAAGAGTATGGTGTTCTTTCATGTGAGGACTCCTCCCGATACACGTCAGTTAGACGGTGTGTCTGAACTAAAAACGAATTTTGTTGGACATGATAAGGTTTATCACGAGTCGCTCTGAGCTACTATTACCTTCTACAGGATATGTATTAACAGTGCAAAACTTATTTAGAATAAGGTTCCATATAAATCTGTTTGACAGATATCATATAGGATATGAACAGGGAAGAAACGAGGTTTCTCATTCCTGATAATTTGGGTATGCCAGGCATAGCGTTTGGATGATACCAAACTAAGGACCCAAATTGGATAAGTGCCAATATAGGTTATCCTAAGGGAAACCTTAAGTATAGTACTTGTAAATCTCACATGAGAACAACGTGATTGTTGCTCACCATGCGGTTTTCCTGAGAGGAATACCGATATGCAGTGGTCAGTGGGAGGATAGTAATACTCGATGAAAATCGGAGTAATACTGTTCAAGGCACGAAGTTCGTAATGGAACACAAATAGTTCATCTATGATGAAACTATACCATTAATCTTCAAATACACAAGAACTTCGTAAATTGGATAGAGTCAGAAAACAACCTAGGGTATGGGTTTCTGATCTCACCCCATAATGATGTCAATCTTATGGTGGTGTACCATCCGACTACGTTTAGAGGAAGTGATACGAGGTATCGACTCTCTGTTATGGCAAAGTGCCATGAATCCGAAATGGATTCCATGTATAACAACTATTTTGGATACTAGTTGTTGTACCACAAGGCATTGTGCCTATGGTACATTTAACGTCTTCAAGGAAGACATACATGGATGGCAACATACCAACGTACAAAGCTAGGCTTTTGATGGAAAGGTATCGTTATCAACATTGTGTTAATAACGGTTCAACCTTTTACCTGTTGCCATGGTAAATCCATTTTGAAAATGCTTGAAAATAACTATATATTTCATTTATGAAATATGTCAGTTATAAATCAAAATCGCTTTCCTGAAAAGGAAACCTTTTGGAGGATGTTTACAACATCCTGACGATTTTGTATAACCGACAAACAAGGTTTGCGGGTTATTCGATCCATG
Organism: Zanthoxylum bungeanum; assembly: GCA_019454045.1. Lineage (NCBI taxonomy): Eukaryota > Viridiplantae > Streptophyta > Magnoliopsida > Sapindales > Rutaceae > Zanthoxylum > Zanthoxylum bungeanum. Next base: position 10,993 of record SKCR01029783.1, read on the forward strand.
TTTGGATCAATGCAAGCATAAGGTTCTTGGAACTGACGTTTTGAAATAATCATAATGGTTTATGATTTGACTCAAAACGAAATAATTCTTGTGTATATAAGGAGGTTAGTGGGAGAGCGCACTGACAGTGAAATTCCCATATTCCCATATGGCTATTGGTGAAAGCTTGGCTTTCATAAATATTCTTTCATAGAAATTCTCCGTAGAATTCTGGGGAGTAACAACCTTTATTCAAGGAATAAAGATCTACTGGGATAGATTTGGAGTTGTTAACACTCTCTAGGAAATTGTACATTTAAAATGTACTTGTATTGGTGTCTCATACGCTTCGAGCATATGGAGTCACAATCGGGTCAATCCAAGTGATAATCACTGGATTGAAGTTAAGAACATCTGTTAGTATCTCTGAGAACTAAAGATGCTATCTTTTACTATGGAGAATGAGAACTTGAAGTGACTGGGATCACTGGAGCAAGTTTCCAAACGATTAAATATTGCGGTACTATAAAGTTTGAATAACGGGACAGTGAGCTGGAAATCTTCCAAGCAAGATAACTGTTGCCGAATAAACAACAAATGCGGATTATTGCTGCAGCTGAGGCAGCAATAGAAGTCTTTTGGGTCGAAAGTAAGTCTAATTAGATTAGATATAGTTCTGTTAGCAGCTGAGCTAGGCGTCAGCACAGGCTAAGGAATTAAAGGTCTCATCGACGATCCAGAATATACTTCTACATCATCTGATTCGTTCGGATCATACATCGTGGCGATGTGATGATCGTATAAATCGCGTCAAACGATAATCGAACAAATCCGCTGACGAAAACCTTTCCTCAGCAATTTGAGCGAACCGTACATAGTTCAGGTGTAGGACACTTGAGTGACTCGCTACGTGCCAAGTGGGAGATTGTTGGACATTATGACCCATAGCGTCACTATTTGCACAGATCATTGTGTTGTTGTAGCAAATTAACTATGTGACAAAGAAATTGCACTCTCATCATTTGTGATTAGATCACCATAGATATATAAATGAAGAGAGGTCCCTATGATTAGTACCTGGACTGAGAATGATATGAGACAGTATCAGTCCCCGAAGGTTTAATCATCAAATATCCCTAGCCGTAGTATTATCGAGACTGGACATCGATAATGCGGAATAGGCTAGTATTGCACTTGAGCGCGTTGTGAGGGCACAACGGCATAGTTCTCATATATATAAGTATTGGATACTTGTGCAAGTGCGATAGGAGGTCGTGTTTCACCGATGGTACGGGAAACAGCTTCGCTCTGGATAGACCCCGCGGAATCCCATTGGTAGTATGTCTGCGTGTCTATGGGAGGCCGCATCAGGTAGGTGTATATGGTCTTAACCTGAGACTTACATCGCTAGTACTTACGACAATCGGTAAACTTTGGTTTTGGTGGTTGGGGACCCTAACCGGTTCTGTGTACACCTTTCTGGGTTTATCGAGAATCGTAGTGTACTGGATGTGATGTCAAGATGGAAGTATCGCTTCAGACATATGGAGGTGATGATCACGCAGGACACAGAACTAGTACTCTATAAAAGGTTGCAACCGTCGGGACAATATGACTAGGTCAGGATTGTCTGATTTAAAGAGACTAGCTGCTTGATGTCCGATATATGTTTCGTACGGGGCAGACACATCCAGCCCCAGGCCTAGCATGTGACCATCCGATACTGGACCGATATACACAATACATTAGTATACTACGCTTGATACAGATCTTTGATATTCTTTGATGAATATGTCCGGAGAACTTGGTAGACTTGGTGCTTTGCTAGGAGTCGACCTTGTCTCGTAAATCGGTAGAACGTAGTACTTGGTACGTACGTGATTCGGGCACTCCGACGACCGCATTTACTGCCAACTTATCCGGGGATCTCATGGGTCGCTTCCCGATAATCCACCGATGACGCACAACTCGCACTCTTGAATAATCTGGGATTATAATAGAAGAGAGAGAGGAAATTAATCTAGGATTAATAACGGAGATATTTTATCAGGGATAAAATGTCGTCTAAAGAGAGAGAACGATTAATTTGGAATTGATCGATGAATTAATATATTCGATATATTAAATGAAATTAGATTTCGACGCGGAATTAAAATTAGATTTTAATTCGGGCAAACGAGTTAATTTAGAATTAATTCGTTAGCGACGTAAATAATAATTTCGCTAGGCGCAATTATTTATTTAAATTCGATTGAATTAACGTCGCGACGTAAGCTCGGTATTTCGGAAATATCGAACCCGAACGCGTGAGTGCACGTGGGCCCACTTTCATTTGGAAACGTGTGGGGCCCACATGACACATGTCATTCTAATGCATTGCATGTAGATTGTGTACATAGCACTCAATGTCATTGCATGGAGTTTGAGTGTTTGACACTCTAAGCCATTGCATGTTATGTATCATAATTTTATTATTAATTTAATGAAAATTATGGCATAAATATAAATTGATTTTTGGTAAATCATTTTAACTTAACACAACACTTTTTTTCTCTCTAAAAAATGCTCTCTTCTCTCACGCCCAAATGGGGCAAACTGCTCACTGTTTTTCATCACAAAATCGTGAGCAAGGGAAGCCAAGAGTTGGGTTTTCATGGTGAAAACCGCAAGTGCTAGCACACTACGAGTCTTGCGAAGGTGGTAGGGAGGTTCGACCATGAGACGGGATCCATCCAACGGAGCTAGGAGCTCCATTTCTTCACTCCATTTTCTGTTTTTGTAGGCAGTGGGCTGCTGCAGTGGGCTTACAAGGCAGTGCGTTTTTGGGCTTGAATCGTCTCCAAATCGACATAACCGATCAATGTGAGTATTCCGCTACCTCCGTTGATGTGTTCACACATAATTTCATGTCTTGATTTGATCTTGGGACCTTAGAATAAACCAACAGGCCTCGCCCCTAAACTATACTGATGTGGGCCTCGGCCCTGGGACTCATCCTCAAAACTGATATAATGTAGGCCTCAGCCCTGGGATCATCCCAAACTGATGCTGATGGGGCCTCGGCCCTAACTGCATTGATATGGGCCTCGCCCCCAGACTGATACTGATATGGGCTCGCCTCAAGCTGATAATGATATGGGCCTCACCCCCAACTGATACTGATATGGGCCTCGCCCCCAGACTGATACTGATATGGGCCTCTCCCCAAACTTATGCGGATGTGGGCCTCGCCCCTGTGATTCATTCTGAAGACTGCTGACATTGTACTGTTGCTGCTTCTGGTTGGCTTTCATTTGACATTTTCTCTTTTTCTCTTTGAACATGTTATTACAAAACAGAACAAACACAAAAGGAAATATGTTACGTGTATGCATGCATGCATGATTGAATTTTCTATCCGTTGGGTTAGGTTGTCCACCAATTCCCTTGGTGACTACTCGGTTTTCTCCTCATCTGGCAAAGTACTGCTTCAATCTATCCAAATTCATCGGCTCGGTGAACTCATTTCCTTCCAAGTCCGATAGCCTCACTGCCCATTTCCCATTACTGAACGGTTATTCTGTCATTCTGCTTGCTTCTTTGGGAATCCCCCGTGTTCTGAGTGTCACTGAATATCATGGTATCAGGGTTGAATGCTTTTGTCAAACATAATCATGTATGCAGGTTGAAAGGAAAAGACTCAGGCAAGTAGGCGAAATGGATGTCTTTATTCTTATTCAGGAAAAGGTTCAAACAAGTAGACGAAGTTGATGTCTTAATTAAAAATGCAGAAAAATAAAACACAAGAGTAGTTTATTGCCTTCTTCCTCGGCTACGGTTCTCCTCGGCTACTGTTATCTTTATCTTTTAATGCAAGAAGCCTGATGATTGAGAGTTTGGAGGACAAAGGTTCGGGTAGGCCGGAGTTGATCATGTAAGTCGGTGGGGGAACAGGGTGATAATCTGGCAGAGGGTTGTGTGTGTGATAGGCTGTTCTTTTTCAGGATCAGGCATTTTGTGGGCATCAATGAGGTCCTGAATTTCATACCGGAGGTGGAACAGCTGTCAGTATCATGGCCGTGTTGCTGGTGGAAGTGACAGTAGCGGTCTATTCTTAGATGTGGTGGTGGGGGATTTGGAAGTGGTTTAGGCTCCAAAGGTTTTAAGAATCCTTGCCTTGTCAACTTCTCAAGTACCTTGGACAAAGGTCTTCCCAAGTTGGAGAAACGCCGGTTCTTGATGGCAGAAATCTCGGCAGTAGGGGGCTTGATCTCAGAATGCCCTCCAAAAGTTCTTCTATTTTGGCAATAAAACTTTCTGTTTTCAGCCTCTTCTTCCGCAATATCCATGACAGTTTCCCTAAACTGTCGGAAAATCTGCAATCATTGAAGTCATCCTCCTCAACTTGCCATAGATCGAGGGCTTGGTGCCCTTGATGATCATTTTAATCTGGTTTTCTCAGAGGGCGAGTCTGCATCTTCAGAAGCTGGCTTCTCCAGCGGTCTACATACTCTTTGAAACTTTCCTCTGGCTTCTGCTTAGTGTTCTCCAAATCACGGAGTGACAAGTCAATTTCTAAGTCTGTAACATACTTCTTCAGAAAATCATCAGCTAGTTCCCTCCAATCTTCCTTAACCTTCTTCTTAAGGTTACGATACCAAACCACAGGTGCCCCCTCGAGTGACATCCCAAACATCTTTTGGACTTGGCACTATGATAGGCCCATTGAACTCATGACTGAGACATATTGCTGCAGATGGACCCTCGGGTCTCCATTCCTATTAAACTTGGCCATGTAGGGCATTTTAAACTGAGCTGGTAGCTGTTCTCCGAAGGTCATTGCCTCATAATCTAGCAAATCCTCATTCTTATCCCTCATTTTGCGGGTAACTGTTTCAACCTGATCCCGAAGCTTCTGAAATTCTGCCTGAGACCCAATCACTCTGCCTGTTGCATACTCTGCCATGTCATCATCAAAAGTGGGGACATCATCCCCCAACCCATTCGAAGGCTCCTCACGCCTCACATTCTCAGAATTCCCCCCAGCATGGGGTACAACCATATTTGCCATGGCGGTAGTTAAGGCTTGCAACTATTCGGTAATCTTGGTGAAACCATTTTCCAACTGATATATCCGGGAGACCTCATTATCGGATGTACTCATATCTGTTACCGGTCTTTTGGTGAGTCTTCCCTCTCCCTAACCCAACGGGAATATTTGATGGCTTTCAGAACACAAGGGTTAGCATGATGTATGTATGCATGTGGTGCATGAGATTCATGTAACAATATACTAAATCAACAAAAAATTTCAAACAAATCGGCTCGTTATCATTTCAGAAGCTTTTGGGCTAACTGTCATAGGAGTGAACTCGTCCCAGTTTAAATGGCCCAATGTGTTCACATCTTATGGCAAGGAGCCCAACTAAATCCAAATGGTAATGTTCCGAACACAAGCACAAAGTGGCCCATCAACACTTAGAAGCCTTTGGCCCAATCGTCATAAAATACGTTCGTGTCCCAGTTTCAATGGCCCAACAAGCCCATATCCAATGACAAATGGTCCAAATGGATCCAAACGACGATGTCCCAAACACAAGCATAAAATAAAGATAATGCAAACATAATACAATGATTTCTACAGAATGGCCCATCAACATTTCAGAAGCTTTGGGCCTAATGGTCATAAGGTACGAACTCGCCCCAGTTTAAATGGCCCAGCAAGTTCGCATTTCTGAAAATAGTCCAACTGCATCCAAATGAGGATGGTCCAAAAGCACATACTCAAGGAAATAATTGTTACTTTAACCATACAACCCCGGTCTATGGGTGGGTTCGCAAGAGTGTAGACAAAGGCTCTCACCGGCGAAGGATGGCCCACAACTAGGTCTCCCCAATCAAGGGTTCGAGATGCCAAGTGAGCGCACCCTTTTTTATACACTAAGGTACGTGCCAATGAGCTATGGTGTGTGACTGACTGTCAAATGGATTTCCCGTTGTAGATTCCCAGAGGGAGGGTGGAGCGAGGCTCACTTAAATACCCAAGCCTCTTAGGCTCTTATCGCTTGGTGTCAAGAATAAACAACGAGTCCTCCAAATTAGTCCATTACAATAGGCTATGGGTAGACGGCTATATATGTGCCTTCACAGCTTTTCCATCTAGAAAGGTAGTGAATGAACGAAGAGACCAAACTATTACCTAGCCTCAAAATGCCTTTGATTAAACCCCCATTTTACCCACTATAGACAAGGTCAATTAAAACATAAATCCAAACATTACAGGACAATATTCGGGGCCGATTCTCTATCCCCAGTGGAGTCGCCAGACTGTGGGACACAGGAACTGGGCGACGCATGCTGTCTCAGGCTCGTGGCCCGGTTGGGAGTACGGAGTAGCCACGGGGGACTAAACCGGAGAATAATGGAGTCACCACCCGATGTGAACCGGGAAAATGAGATTTAAGGCCGCACTCACCCCTCGCAAGGGAAGACCTCAAACCGTTGGGTTCGGAATGGTCTCTTACTTATGTCACTTGTAATGAAAGGATTTGTGTAATAATTTAATCAGGCCTAAGTAACACGTATTTCCAAGAGTATCATGCTTCTAAATCCACATGCATGAAATTAATCATCACAACATGCAACATCACATGGCAATCTCATGAACATTTCTCAATCATATGATAGGGAAAACTAAGAACAACCTAATCATGCTTGAGTACTATCTCATGGATATATTAACCAAATAACATGCTAACAACCTAATCATACTTGAATATCATCCCAGAACACATCGAATGGATAAATGCAGGAATACAAATAATATGATTGGCTACATAATACAAGGGAGATCACCCAAAAGGAAATTGTGCATGAAATATGATGAGACAGACTTAGTTCAGTGTGTGCGCGTTCGTGTAGCGTTCCTAAACGCGGTCGAACGGTAAACAGAAGGTTCGCGTTCGTGTAGCGTTTGATAACGCATTCGAACGGTACCAGACCTGATGATACAAAATCCATGCGCGTTCGAGTAGCGTTTGTAAAATGCGTTCGAACGGGAAACAGAAGGTTCGCGTTCGTATAGCGTTTGATAACACGTTCGAACGGATCCATACCTGATGAAACAAAATGCATGCGCATTCGAGTAGCGTTTGTAAAACGTGTTCGAACGGGAAACATAAGGTTCGCGTTCGTATAGCGTTCGATAACGCGTTCGAACGGGAACAAACCTGATGCACAAAATGTGACGCAATACATACATAAAAAGCAAATAGTGAAATACGAGGCGCGGCGAAGCATCGTGGCGAAGGATTTTAAACTCTTCAATTAGAGGACCTTTCATCGCACTTACTAAGCCCATGCGCTTATCTCAAAGCATATAAAAATAAAGACAATAACCTTAGACTTCGTATACCCGATTGAACACATCTTACATTCAACTGAATATACGTTAATCGGCGCGGCAAAGCATCGTGGTAAAGGATTTTAACCCCTCCAAATAGACTACTCATTCGTGTGATTGTGATGCCGACAAATTCATCATGATCGTGAACAATATGTGACGGATCGGGTCTACCACTCAATCTTCCGAGCTATGTCTCGTAACCACCGGAGGGTAGTGTGGGCTACACTCACAAATTAAACTCTAAACGGTTTAGAGAATAAGATCACACACCGAAATAATTTTAGGTTCTTCAATTCTCTTTCTCAACTTTTGAGAGCTTGAAGAAGAGATGGAGGCTAGGGTTTTCAAGTCTTGGATCTCAAAAATTACACATTATAAAATGATAATTTCCTAAATATAAACCGTTCTAGCAAATTATAAAATTTTCTTATTAAATAGGAATTACTAAATAATCAATTCATGAATTCCATTTTTTTTATAATGGTTAAGTTTTTAAGCCAAGAAAGGGAACGAAATGTGCCACATACCAATACATTCTTAACAAGGTAAAAAAGTTAATTTGAAAGCGAACATATTAATAACCTAATTTGTAAAATAATTTACAAGAAAATTACACATTATTTGGTTGGCAAAGTGTACCTTTCAAGAGGTAGAAACGGTTGGTGAAAACAGTTACCGACCTATTTTTTTTTAAAAAATAAATAAAAATCTATTTAGGACCATTATGATTCCAATTAACCAATTGACATTAAGACATCATGAACTTGCGATCTAAGTAAGAGATTTTTTAATTTCATTTAGTGACTTTTTTTTCTTATGATTAAGAAAATTCTAATTCTGCTATTATTTCATTTAGAATATCTTTTCGTAATTAGTCTTAAGCACATATAAAGGAGGACAGTTGTGTATTTGTGTTAATTATCGATAACTGCTGTAGTCTTGGCCAAGAAGAGTCATGTACTACATGAAAAAAGACTTATCTTGACGGTTAAAACCTATATCTGAGGGGGTTATGATATATTTTCTATATGTCATCGTAGGTGCAGTCACATCATGTGACAGACATAAAAATCGTCACATTATGTGACGATTTTTACCTTTCATAACTCTATTATTAGTGTGTCACAAAAATTTTGGCGGGAATAGTTCCTAACCCTTTATTTTTGGCGTATTTTTTGAATTTTGGCAAGAAAATTCAAATATTTTGGCGAGAATTTTGATTTAATTTTGAAAATTTTGCTGGGTAATTTAATAATAAAATCAGTCACGATATGTGACTATATATTTCTATCACATTTTTATCATAATTGTGACAATACATATCTGTTACGGAAAATTATCGTTAAAAAATATAAATAATAATAATAAATTCTATAATTACCTAAAATAGAAAATAAAATTTGCAAATCAAGTTCATCAAAATATATATATATACATATCAATGAACTAAAAGTGTTTACATATTCACATTCATCATTAAACAATCCAAATTAACTACATAAATAGTTCTAATACAAACAACACAAAAGTCTTCATATAAGAATTAAGAACAATCTATGAATTGAAGCAAATTATCTTCAACACAAAAGTTATTTTCATAAATAAAATCGAAGATATAACATTCGACAGCAGCGAAAAGAACTTCAATAGCTATGTAAATCCATCTGATACAAACTCTGTCAAAAATGAACAAATAATATATTAACATATCATCTTGACAGACATACACATTTAGCCACTCATACGGGTTAACAAATTTTCCACGAAAACACAAACAAGCCTAATTCATGACTAAGCATGAAACTCCTTATCCAAAATAAAATTCGTATCAAATGAACTCATAAAGTAAGCATTGTGTAACACCCCGCCAAAGGCAGGATGCTATTGGCAGGAGACAGGATTGACTCATCTCCATAAGCCTCTAAATTTACAGAAAATCAGGCATTATGTATCCTAAAACTTGACAACTTGGATCACAGTCCAACATCCAACAGAATCTAAGAAAACATGAAACAAATAAAATAACCTCAGGTCCACACAAACTCATCAAAATCATATCATAAGGGCTACATGCCCACATCATCTATCAACACTCAATGGCTCTGTGCCCACAACATCATAAACAATCAAAATATTTACTTAATATATATACAAATAGCGTTCTCAGCACGAAAACCAAAACAATAACCAATTATCCTAAACTTCTTAAACTTCTAAAACTTCTCCCAGGACACTTGCGATGGTGACGGTCACTTGGGTGATCAACATCTCGAGCGATCCATATCTCAAGCATGACTTATAAAGTTGAAATGGTTGACCCATCTGGTAGCCAACCTGTAAACTAGCAAACTGGTTTGGTATGAGTTATAAAACTCAGTAAATAACCATACTAGTACTACAAATAGAACATTTAAATCAATCACATTAGAAATTTATCAAATTTACTAAGTTACGACGAGCTCAGAGTTATCAACATTTTTTATCCTTTGTATTTTATCCATGTCAAATTTTCATATTTACATGTCTACATATGTGCCAATCTCATTACTAACATTCAAAGCATACAAAGCAAAACCGAATACCATAGAGTATATCGTTAGCATCAATTCCACTTCAATCACGTGAAACATGAAGTCATGCATCTATACTTTTATCAAAAATATCTATATTTGAAATATCATCAAATCGACAAGTCAAATAAACTTTCTTCATTTTGAAACAAACACTTTCAATTCATTGCAAACTTCCTTCAATTACGGTAGTCCCATAATGACTTAACATGCAGGATTCATATGCATTCAAACATATCATAACTCACTTATCTTATATTCACGTAAATACAATTTTAGAATTCTTACACATATATGTACATACGATAACAACTTAGCAAACATATATTACAACATCTTGTACTCACACTGTTTTTTAAATTTTTCATTCATTCTACAATAACATTCACAGTTTACAAATATCACAAATTCTATCGCGCATAAAGATACACTCAGACATACATACAGTCATCGTACAACCGACAACGAAGCATACATAAGAGCCATACATCAAAGAAAACATAACCAAATAATACATACATATGGTTTACTTATACATACAATACTCGTAGATGACTCATTACCTATTTTAGAATAGTTATGAGATGAATTCCATCCGAACGGATCCCTAACCAGCTCGACCACTATACCATGAGAACATCAACTAATTAAACATACATACATGTATACATATCTCGTCAAACAAACACATTGTACGGCTCCTCATACACAAGAACATCCATAAAAAAAACACTCCAAAATATCATTCAAACGCTCACATACATACATATGTTTCAACCATACGAATATACATATATTATGAATGAAAATGCCATAACTTTAACAGTCCTCATATATTTCATTCACCGATCAAACATACTTAGTTTCATATTTCCTATCTGGAAACCTTTGATACATAACTTATTAACTAAACATTTTCATTCAAGAAGTGCTTAGCTTACTCTCATTCCTTATCACACTTAACCATTTCAACCTCTATACAAATAACTCACATGTATAAGTCAATAACAACTTATTCATGTTGCATACACTTACATAAACTAATGCCAATTTAGAAGTCATGGTTTGCTCCATTTACAAATTCCGTATATCCAACCTATACATATCTTAACATCATATGCATATATGAATACACAATAATATATTATACATTGACATATTCCTTTACATACACGCAATCATATAATTACAGATTCATACATTTACGTACATCTTTACATACGCATAAACAATAAATTCATCAAGCATTTCACTTCATATCAAAGAATTGCCAAAAATCCATACATATGGCGGTCGATAAACTTAACTATAATGGTTCTAAAACTCTGTCTCAGAGTATCTCTAACTATTATCATATTATCCTAAAACACATCAATCATTTAGAGATATATAGGCTTATATATAGTATAGTATATATATATATATATATATATATATATATATATATATTACACACACATACATTTATATATATAAAAAAGATCAAAAAATGAAGTACTCATCGCATGAGTTACTTACTTGGCTTTGCGAGAACTCCAAGTCCTAGTCACATTGTCAAAACAAATGTGATGAAATACCGTCAGAATCACGACTTACGGAGTTCTCGATTAAACTATGATAAAATCCTGGATCTTTCCAGAATAACCAAATCAAGTCTGATTTCAATACATTCAGTTTCAGTAATCTTAAAACATCATTATAAACTAACCCAAGTCATCAGTTAACTTAAATTCTCGGTTTACGTATTTTTAGAAAATCTTCGGAAAACGTTTCCGCAAATGCTACAGAATGGTCCCGAACCCTCCGAACCTACCCAGATTTATCCAAACGTTCTCGTAATATCATAAATAACTCATAACTATCATTAAAATCAAAACACGTCTTTATACACAAAAATCCACTTTTACTGAAAACTTGCATATTAGTATACTTATATTCAATATACTAATACTCAAACAATTCAATTTATATCAATACTATATTATACGAAGCTACTAGATACATCTGAGCATTTAACAATAAACTATAAATTTGCGGATTTTTATCGAGAGGTCTTATAGAGATTTCGAGGGCATATACAGACTCCAAACGATCCAACGAATGCGCTTGAATCGACGAAATTTCGATCAGAGCTATTGTTCATCATGGGTCACTATTCAACTGAATCTTTCTTTCTTGTTTTGCGTGCAACCTATCATGGAATGGAAAATCCATCACTGCCATATTGTAGTACTTTTCGAAAGCTTCGATTTGGCGGGTGGCTCGGGCCGTGAAACAAAGCAAGGAGCCGAGATCGATAAACCCATTTTCGCCTTCTTCAAGTTATTTCACCGGATTCCAGCGTCTCTTGGCCGGCCGCCGACCACCAATAGACAAAGGATGGTCCGATGCGTCGGCCGGTGCTACCTTGCCAACCAACGGTGGCCGAAATGTGCAGAAAAAAATGGCTTTGATTTTGGGGGTGTGGGGCCAAGTATGAGATGTGTGAAGCTTATGCCATTTTGGAAATTACAAGATATAATGAGTATTTATAGAGAAGTTTCTGGAATTTACGTTTAGCCCCCCTTGAAATTACAATCAGGCCACTGTCATGGGGTTTTCTCGGAAATTCATATTTTTGAAGCCCTTCTGACATAATTTTTTAAAAGTTTTCAACACGAAAGTTGTTCGTCTCGGAAAAACGAGTCTAATGGTTTAAGAATCAGTACAATCGGAGTTTGAGTTTTATTTTTATAGCTCGGAGAAGAAACTTTTACACTATAACGATATAATCAGAAATCGCGTAACCGGTTCTCAGAACCACGAGTTTTCCGACGCGACGAAACTTCATTTTAAAATATTTCAACCTATTTCTCCAACATATAAAGTCTTATTTTCGAATATAATTTAGTTCCAAATTCTAAATTCTAATTCGGAAATCTTCCTATACCGTTCTGAAAATATTCGAGATATTACATTCTCCCCCTTATAAAAATTTCCTCCTGGAAATTTCTATGTTGTTACATCCAATCATTCAGAATCGAACACATATACGGTATATCTTATCCATATTCGCAAGTCATCACACTTTACACCTTTTCAAAAGTCACGTATTTCATACTCAATAACAAATCATGCTATTTCAAACAAAACACATCGAATCAAACATTTCATGCCAAAAACACGTCAAACTTTTCATCTCGATTCACACTCATTCATAGGAACACGTTCAAAACCATTTCAAACTCATCCATTAACATAAAAAGAAAGTCGAATACGGATTCTATACAGTCAATCACATACATCGTCCGAAATGAACATATATCAAATGTTTTTTTACACGTAATCCAATATAATATCAAAATGAAAACGTAATACGAATTTCATACTATCTATTTCATCCACAATAGAAAACAGAACTAATTCATTTCACATCATGTCATTCTATATCATTTTGTGAAACGACATAAATATCAAAGTTTACATACATACATATCCCATCGCACATACAACTTTGTATGACTAACAAAATAACATACATAACAATCACAACACTCAAAAGATATGTGACTAACCATTAACTACATACATGCTCTTGTATTGAACATAAACATTTATACAAACAATACCATCTATCGTCACAACCAGAAGTGACACAACCATAATACTCTCATGATCTTGATAGTCTGAAATTTTTCAATTTCTGATATCATTAAAATGGAAAACTTAAGTCAATCTCTTTCAAAACCTTCTTGAAAACGTATTTAAAAACCTCTCTTACTGTAAAAAAAAATCAATTTCAAATTCCATCATCGTAAATCTGTATCGAACATCCTGCATAACTCAACTGGACGAAATATAACAAGCGCCCAATGCCCAAATCACGTGCACGTATCGGATAATGAAAGAAATGATCCTCTGTCGACAGAGGATCGGGTCGGCCCACTGCAGTTGGACAAACCCCTATACAAGCGCCACGAAGGAAACATATCATATCAAATTATAAAACTGTAAAAACCATATACAAGTACCGTAACGGAAACATATCATATCGTATATTATCATAAACAATATCGAAATGCATCAAAATCAAAATGTAATTCTTTTCAAATCATTCTTCCCCCCAAAACATAAATATATGTAAATCAAAAATAAATATTTGATGCAAACTTTTCAAAATACATATCGAGCGTCCACTGTTCAATCGCGCTCATAGACCGGACAATGTACGGACCATGTCGACATGGTAGTGGACCAACCATTTTTTAATGGTTTGGACCCCATATCAAGCGCCCCGGCCAAGCCGGAAAGAAACATATACAAGCGTCATGGAGGGTCAAAAACATAAAATTATCAAGCACTGTGACAGAAACAGATTTTCGAGTGCCGAGATGGAAACAAGTATTATAGTTTTAAAAATATCAAAATCATTTTCGAGCGTCGAGACAGAAACATATTATCAAGCGTCGAGGTGGAAATATTTCTTTATCCTTTATAATCAAAATCCAAACATCTGAAAACTTTTTTTTTCTTTCCTTTTCTTTTTCGTTTCCAAACACTTTTATGCCAAAAATCAAATACCAGGTTTTGAAGACATGGTTCAAAATATCAGTTTACAATTTAGACTATCAACATCATAGCATAACTCATGCCCCAAAACACCTTAAATTTACATTACTTACTTATACATATACCTATATAAACCATATACTTTTAACTTAGTATACCTAAACATATACATATATTCGCAGTATACAAACATATACAAATAATCCAAATCACCCATATCAATCAAAACCATTTTACATCATACCATATACCAGAAATCAAATTAAATTTCAAACATGCGACCTATATAGTCTATATGTAGCAGAAAACTTACTTAGACGATCGGATACCCTGTAGCAGCAGTCACCGGCGCATAAACCTTTCTCTAATACCACAACTATAACACTACGCCAGAGGCAGGATGCTACCGACAAGAGATAATATTGACCCATCTCCATAAGCCTCTAAATTTACAGAAAATCCGGCATGATGTATCCTTAAACTGGACAACCTGGATCATAGTCCAACATCCAACAAAATCTAAGAAAATATCGAACAAATAAAAGGACCTTATGTTTGTTGGGGTTTTATGGGGAATATCCAGTAATGCAGAGGAACGGGGAAAATCGAAATTTTCCGATTTCAATAATTTTTCTTAGATCAATTAAATAAACTTATTTATTTAATTGCCCAATACTTAAAAACTGAAATTTAACTCAAGAATCATATTTCTTGAAAATTACCGTTTGACCCATAAACTTTGTATTTCGTTCATTTTTGTCCTCAAATTGTCAAATTACCAATCCAATTTCTTTCAAAAGAAATCAAGATCAAATCCAATCAATCCCAAATTTAATATACATCACATATACATCACATATATGAAAATTCCCAAATTTGGAAAGGGTTATGAACCCTAATTTTATAAATTGTCAAAATGACCAAATTAAACAAAATTAATTAAATTAAACACTTTAATCCAATCTTTACCATACCAAACAAGTCTCACCACCATGAAACAACTCAAGAACATTTCTAGGTCATCAATGAGTGGCTTAGCAACTCTAGAATGACAACATGATTATCAAATAATCAAAAGTGAACTTTTAAAACCATTCCAAACTTACTTTATTCATCACACATGCAAAAACCTTTCAAACAAGTTCCAACCATTTAATTACAAATTAAAAGAGTAGAGACAACATTCTTGCAACAAAAATTGAAGCTAAGAATATTAGAAACAATTTCTTAGTTGAAAAAATTTAAGAAAAACTTACAAAAATCAAGTTTTCCAAGCTTTTCTTTCTTTGTTCTTCAACTTTCTCCCAAACCCTTTTGCAATTGATTTTGTAACTTGTAGTTATGAAAATAAAAAATGAAACCAAAAATCTTATATCTTTTCCTACTTGGCCGAAACTAGAAGGAAAAAAAATACAAAATATTTTCAATTTTGTTTCAATTAATTAAATGGAAATGATATACTTGACTTTAGATATATTATCATTAAAGCATTTAATGAAAAAATAACAAGTGTATCTAATCACATTATGCCATTTAAAAGGTGAATCATTACTTAAGATATTTTTCAATTTAATTAATTAATCATATAATATTTATATAATTAAATATAAATATCTTAAATATATGTATTATATTTACATTAGATAATCAAAATACATATATCAATGATATATGTCAAATATCACAATTTGACATTTAATTAATGTGTATTTAATAAAATCAAATATTAAATACAAATACACATCAATTAAGAAATGACCATTAGGTCCCTTAGCTTGAATTTTTCGTTTAACCGTTAAACGATTTATAAATAATCAATATTATTCATAAAAATTACCCTAGTGCTCTACGAGTATATTTCATTAGTGAGACTCTATAGATTCAGACATATCCGTCACGAAATCCAATTTCGTGTCCAAAATCTACACACCCGTAAATTATGACGAATACAAATAAACTCTCTGAACCATACATGTCGAGGTCATTGCATACATATAATCCCTCTGTCACAGGTATCCAGATTATTCTAGATATATAAATGTAAACGACAAATCTCTATAGATATAATTGTTAGGGATATGCCCTATACCCAACTTGTGGATGGGCTATTTGTACATGTATTTGTAATATTTTCATTAATTAATAAAATGGAAATCTTTATTATACGTGTCTTACATAACTTATATGAATCATCAACACTGTAATAAAGCACTTGGAGTAATAAGACGATGGCTTCCACGCCTTATGAGAATCATTACTCTTAAATATTCCCAGTCATGTATTGATTATATGACTAGTCCTTTGACTTGAGGTCTTTACAATCTTATGTGTGGATCAAATAACTTTGACATTCTCCTTCCCCGGTTCAAAATATCCGGTCATAAGGGTATGATTGGTTCATTTGTTGAAACACGTGAAGTTTGTAAAGATACAACAGAGAATCACCACTCTCTCGGATAATATTTTCTTATAAGAGTAGTATTCCAGTTCGCGGGTTGATATGTGTGATCAGTGCTTGAGACTGTGGCAACAGCGGCAGAATCATGTGAGATTATTGGGTTAGCACGATTCAAGACACTATTAACATCATACCTTTGACCATATGGGTAGACATTTTCCGTACCCTAGGTCAATAGGTGGGGATACAATGAGGCGAGGGACCGTATCATATGTAAATCGCATACAGAATGGGTAAATATATTTTTCCTTCTCATTTGGGGGCTTTGAAATGTTGCAAGATGTCAACCTTGGTCATTGAAATCGAATGACCATCTGATCGGAGGATAATTTATGTTCGATTAAATTATCACAATTCATTTCATGTCCAACTTGAGGGGAACCCAAAAGGTTACACACAACAAAGTCGAAATCAATGGTTAACCGTCCACAGTACAAAAATAACAGCATATATGATTGCTGTAGGAATTGTTCATAAATGGTTCAATGGGTTTAATTATTAAACATATCATTTATGAGGTTCCATAGTGGCTTAGGGATTGGTGAATGACGATAGGGGCACTTTGGGAATTGGAATAAAAAAATACTATTCATGTGAATAGTAAATTATTATTTTTGTTATTTTTTTTGAATTCCAATTCAGCCCAAACTCTTATTAGGGTTTTATAATCTCATTAAACCACTAAATTAAGATCTAATGGCTAAGATTAAATTAGCTTTTATCCCACATCAGATTCTTAATTAATTTTGTTGTCTTTGGAGCACATATAAACCCAAAGAATTCTTCATAAATTTCTACACAAAAACCTTTCATATTTTGGGTTTATATAAGTGAGCAACTCTAAGTTTAAGAGTAAGCCACTGATTTTGAGGATCCTTAAGTTTAATTGACTAGAGGAACCTTGAGTTAAAATTTTTGAGGTATTTGTCTAGGCTGGCACCAAGGGCAAAATACATGTGCACTCAAGGCGTAGTCTTGCCGTTGAGTTTTGGCATTGGTGTGTGCATCTTTGGAGGCCACACACTTGGGTGGCTCTTTGGAACGTGGAAGAGCTTGCTGAGTTTGATTAAAGCTTGTAGATTGGAGGGAGGACTGGAGGAGTCTTCGGTTCAAGTAAGTATTTTTCTTTCTTTATTTTAATTAGAGTTCTTATGATAGTTAGCATGTTTAGGTTTCTGTTCTTTGCATGTTTTATGAGTTTTATGCTTAAAATATATAGTAACATGCCAAGTCTCGTAGAATAATAAAAACAAATGGGACTTGGGCAAAGGAAAAGCGGCATAATAATTTTCAATTTCCGCTGAGCACTCGCGGCCGCTTCCCAACAGTGGTATCATCACGCCGTTTTTGTTTTGATTAGTTCTCACTCGTTTGAACTCGAAATTGGGTGTTTAAAAGCTCGTTGGAAACCTAACACCTTGACAATAATTTTAGGCACAAGTCTTGCATGATTTGGTTAAGAGTGAATTTTGAAATTGCATTTAAAGTTCACGCGTCTGCAGAAAAAATGTAAATAGTAAATTTATTTGAATAAAATAAAATGCAATATCATAATTAAATATTAATCAAAGTTATTTAATGCATAAAATAATTCCAACATATTAAAACTCATATGATTGATGATTCTATGTATGATTACAATTGGCATGATTATATTAGAGTGCAAGCATCTAGAGACTTTCTAAGAAATAGAGAGTGTATTGCTTATCCCTTAGCTAATTAATTATTTCGTGATGAACTTAGAGATTTATTACCTTTAAGGCTAATAAATATAAATCACTTGTTTATAATAAAAGAAATTATAAAAGATACAAGTGGGGTGGGACCAAGGCGTTAATAAAACTTTCCAAACTAAAGTTAATTAACCAAAGGTATTACTATAGTTAGATAATGATTTGGTGTCTTCCTTACTCACTACCTTTTTATAGCCAAAAGGAAAAGATGTGAAGACATCTAGATAATCATTTACTCAAAGCTTACCTTAAAGCATATTTAAAGTGTTGGACTAATTTGGAGGATCTATTGTTTATTCATGTCACCAAGGTAATAAGAGCCTAAGAGGTAATGGTATTTAAGAGAGTTCGCTCCACACTCCCTCTGGGGAATTTTCAATGGAGGAATCCATTTGACAGTTATTCACTTAAACTTGCGAAAATACTCAATAATAATTTAAGTCTAAAATTTACCTCCCATTGTAAAGTATAGACCCAAATGGCTTAAACCGTATTGGCAGGAGTATGCTTTACCAGACTGACAATTACCAATTTGTCCCTAAATTGTACTATTGACAATAGTTTGAATTTTCTGAGTCATAAGACGTAGCGACCCTTAGGCGTGGTCTTATAACTTAGTGGCAAAGATTGGGTTTCCACGCATAAGCTATGACATGTTTGATTACCAACCCAATGATCAAAGAATTGTGATTTATATCATGAATTGGTTGGGACCCTACCTAATTATCGTATTTTATAACGACCGGACTTAGTCAGAGTTATGAAATGATGGTAATGGGATCCTTACCCACAAGAAATCCATCATATTGAGGTTGATACGATTTGCTTAAAATTTTAAAATAATTGAGTGGGAGCAACTTCATAATATTAAAAGCCCATGTTATTATGAAACATTAATGAAAACATATTCCTAATTTTAACATTTTCTCTTAACAGGTGGGTTAAAATATTTCACAAACATTCAAATGGCAAACAGAGTATCACTTCGTTCCATCCTTGATGAGCATAAGCTCAAAGGGGGCAACTACAATGACTGGTTTAGAAACCTTAAAATTGTCTTACGATAAGAAAAGATTTTTTATGTTCTTGAAAGAATATTTCCCCCTGAACCCGCAAAAGATGCGGACCAAGATACATTTGATGCTTGGAAGAAACACGTCGATGATGATGAGCAAGCAGTTTGCATAATGCTTGGCTTTATGTTGGACGAACTTCAGAAAACTCACGAAGATATGGATGCTCAAACCATCATCTTTCACTTGAAGGAGTTGTATGCAACTTTCGTTCATACCGTGAGATTCCAAGTGTCATGTGCCTTATTCCAAACAAGGTATAATAAAGGATTTGTTAGTGGACATGTGCTTAAGATGATTGACCATATTGAAAAATTGGCCAACCTCGGGTTCATCATGGATCATGAGATAGATAGGTCACGATCTAATTCTTCAGTCCTTACCAAAAGAATTCTCTAATTTTATTATGCAGTTTCATCTGTCTGATAAAGAAGCTACTTTAGCAGAATTGCACAATCTGATAAAGCAAGCAGAGAAAGACTTGAAACCGGAGCTTAAAACCTCCATCATGCTTACGGGTACGGACCTGAAGCCACGAGGCCCAAAGAAAAATAAGGGCAAGGCCAAGGCTCCAGATCACCTAAAGCCCAATGGTAAGGTGGAGAAGAAAAAAGGGAAAGGGGAAATATTTCTTTTGTGGAAAGAATGGTCATTGGAAGAAAGACTGCAGATCCTTGAAAGCCAAGGAAGCTAGGGAAGCCCAAGAGGCCAAGAAGCCCAATGTTTCAGGTATGTTGTATATGGTTGAACTATATTCTCAAAACTCTGAACCTTCTACTTAGGTGTTTGACACCGGTTGTGGGACTCAATTGTGTAACAATGTGCATGTCCTGAGAAACAGTAGGAGACTCCGTCATGGGGAGGTTGACTTACGCATAGGTAATGGAGCAAAACTGGCTGCATTGTGCATGGAGACTTATTCATTAGTTTTACCGAATGGTTTAGTTTTAGACTTAGAAGATTGTGTTTATGTACCTTCTATAGTAAAGAACATGATTTCAATTTATTCTTTATGTAATAAAGGCTTTTCATGCCTAATAAGTTGTAATGAATGTTCTATTTATTTCAATGAAATAAAATATGGATATGGTATTTTGAATAATGGTATCTATGTCTTACAAACTAACAAAGAATGTTCAACCTCTAATATATATAACGTTAACTCGAATAATCTCAATGAATCACTTCTATGGCACAATCGCTTGGTCATATCAATGAAACAAAATTAACTAAGCTACATAAGGATGGGTATTTCAGACCCTTCAAATATGAACCTTATGGAACTTGTGAGTCTTGTTTACTTGGTAAAATGACCAAATTACCCTTCAAAGGTAAATGATAGCGTGCAGCGGAGACATTAAAACTCATACACTCTGATGTATGCGGACCAATATCAGTCACCGCTAGAGGTGGATTCTCCTACTTAATTACCTTTATCGATGATCATTCGCGATATAGGTATATGTACCTTATGCGATACAAATATGAAGCCTTTGAGAAATTCAAAGACTTCAAGGCTGAAGTGGAAAACCAGCTTAATAAAAGTATTAAGTCACTAAGGTCTGACCGAGGTGGTGAATACTTAAGCAATAAATTTCAAGATTACTTGAGAGAAAATGACATTGTTTCCCAGTGGACGCCTTCGGGAACTCCACAGCATAATGGGGTCTCCAAAAGAAATCAGACATTATTTGATATGGTCCGATCAATGATGCTAGACACAGATCTACCTCTTTCAATTTGAGGTCTTGCTTTAGAAATTGCAACACTACTACTAAACCAAGTTCCTTCCAAGACTGTTAGTCAAACACCATATGAGTTATGGTCTGGGAAACATCCAAGTCTTAGTTATCTAAGAGTTTGGGGATGTGACGCATATGTCAAGCTCACACAAACTAAAAAATTGGATGATAGGGCAGTTAAATTTAAGTTTGTAGGATATTCCTTTAAACTCAAGAGCATACGTGTTCTACGTCCCAAATGAACAAAGAACATTTGTCTCACGAAGTGCTAAATTTCTAGAGAATGAATTCCTTCTCAAGAAATATAGTGGGAGTAGACTTGACCTCGATGAGGTACGAGAAGAACAAACTAAATTAACTAACTAAACCCCAGGCCCCTCAAAAGGACAGCGACAGGAACAACTACAAGGTTATGAACTCAGAAGGGTAGGTAGGGAAAGACATGAGCCTGAAAGATATGGTTTCCATATTGATGAGGAACATGATCAGGTCATTGATAATGATGATCCCACCAGTTATAACGAGCAATGCGTGACATTGATTCAGTCAAGTGGCTTGAGGCCATGAAATCTGAAATAGACTCTATGTATCAAAATCAAGTCTAGGACTTGGTAGATGCACCTGAAGGGATAAAACCCATAGGCTGCAAGTAGTTTTACAAGCGTAAAAATGATGCAGAAGGCAACTTCCAAACCTTTAAGGCTAGGTTGGTGGCGAATTATTATAGACAAATCCAAGGAATTGACTATGACGAAACCTTCTCGCCTGTTGCAATGATAAAGTCCATTCGAATTTTACTGGCACTAGTTGGACACTTTGATTATGAGATTTGGAAGATGGATGTCAAAACATCTTTCCTTAATGGGAACCTCGTAGAGGAAGTTTATATGACACCACCTAAGGGGTTTGCATCTAGGGATGATCATAATAAAGTATGCAAGCTTAAACGATCCATTTATGGACTCAAGCAAGCCTCCATAAGTTGGAATATACGATTTGATGAGACAATCAAAGAATTTGACGTCATCAAAATGTATACGAGCCTTGTGTTTACAGGAAAAGTAGTGGGAGTGCTGTTGTATTTCTTGTATTATATATCGATGATATATTAATCATCGGTAATGATATTCTCATGATGCAAGCCACCAAGCAATGGTTATCTCAGAATTTCTCCATGAAAGATTTAGGAGAAGCAGCCTACATCCTCGGCATTAAGATCTACCATAATAGAATTAAGAGGTTGTTAGGAGTTTCTCAATCTACGTATATAGATAAAGTTTTGAAAAGATTCAAAATGGAAGATTCCAAAAGAGGTAATTTACCTACTTGTCATGGAATCAAATTATCTAAGGAGCAATGTCCACATACTCCTTCAGACAGAAAGCGTATGAGTATGATCCTTTATCCTTCAGCAACAGGATCGATCATGTACGCCATGCTATGTACAAGACCTGATGTCTCTTATGCTCTTAGCATAACGAGCAAGTATCAGACAAATCCTGGTGAGCAACACTAGGAAGCTGTCAAAATAATCCTCAAGTATTTGAGAAGAACTAAGGATGTGTTCTTGACATACGGAGATTGTTCTGAGATGAAAGTCATTGGTTACTGTGATGCGAGCTTTCAGACCGATAGGGATGATAGTAGATCGTAAACAGGATATCTGTTTACTTTGAATGACAGTGATGTCAGTTGGAAAAGCTCAAAGCAGTCAACTACAGCGGACTCCACCACTGAAGCCGAGTATATTGCAGCATCTGAGGCAGCTAAAGAAGCAGTCTGGATAAATAAGTTCATCAAGGAGCGGAATGGAAGTGCTTCCCACGATAAAGAATGGCGTCACGATGTACTGTGACAACACGAGCGCCATTCTCAATCAAAGGAACCAAGGTCCACTAGAAATCCAAGCATGTACTCAGGCGATTTCATCTCATTAGGGAGATTGTTGAGAAGAAAATAAGTTATTATAGAGAAAATACCTACATAAGATAATCTTGCAGATTCTCTGACTAAAGGGCTGACTCAACAAAAGCATGATAGGCACACCCGAGACTATGATGTCCAGATTCATACTAGTTGGCTCTATAGTGCAAGTGGGAGATTGTTAGGAATATGCCCTATACCCAACTTGTGGATGGGCTATATGTACATGTATTTGTAATTTTTCATTAATTAATAAAATGGAAATCTTTATTATACGTGTCTTACATAACTTATATGAATCATCAACACTGTAATAAAGCCCTTGGAGTATAAGATGATGGCTTCCACGCCTTATGAGAATCATTACTCTTAAATGTTCATAGTCATAGTTTTATGAATAATATGGGCGTTCACAAAGTGGAGAGAGATAGCATGATGATATGATCCGCCCTTAAGTGGGGTAGCCGATCTCATAGGCTACTAGCGGAGATCCGTCCGCTTGGTGTATCACATGGATGCATGAGTTGCTCATGTCCATCAAACTGACCGCCGAAAGTTTTCATATGGAGTGTTTATCCCATGTGTCTGTGAGAACTTCATGTATCGATTATATGACTAGTCTTTTGACTTGAGGACTTTTCAATCTTATGTGTGGATCAAATAACTTTGACATTCTTCTTACCCGGTTCAAAAGATCCGGTCATAAGGGTATGATTGGGTCATTTGTTGAAACACATGAAGTTTGTAAAGTTACAATAGAGAATCGCCACTCTCGGATAATATTTTCTTATAAGAGTAGTATTCCAGTTCACGGGTTGATATGTGTGATCAATGCTTGAGACTGTGGCCACAACGGAAGAATCATGTGAGATTCTTGGGTTAGCACGATTCAAGACACTATCAACATCATACATTTGACCATATTGTAGACACTTTCCGTACCCTATGTCAATAGGTCGGGATACAGTGAGGCGATGGACCATATCATATGTAAATCGCATACAGAATGGGTATATATATCTTTCCTTCTCATTTGGGGGCTTTGGAATGTTGCTAGATGTCAACCTTGGTCATTGAAATCCAACGACCATCTGATCGGAGGATAATTTATGTTTGATTTAATTATCACGATTCATTTCATGTCCAACTTGAGGGGAACCCAAAAGGTCACACACAACAACGTCGAAATCAATGGTTAACAGTGCACAGTACAAACATTACAATATATATGA
Source organism: Zanthoxylum bungeanum (assembly GCA_019454045.1). NCBI lineage: Eukaryota > Viridiplantae > Streptophyta > Magnoliopsida > Sapindales > Rutaceae > Zanthoxylum > Zanthoxylum bungeanum. Next base: position 35,635 of record SKCR01029783.1, read on the forward strand.
TTGATGTAGGAATTGTTCATAAATGCATCAATGTGTTTAATTATTGAACATCATTTATGAGGTTCCATAGTGGCTTAGGGATTGGTGAATGACAATAGAGGCATTTTGGGAATTGGAAAAAATTACTATTCACATGAATAGTAAATTGTTTTTTTTGTTATTTGTTTTGAATTCCAATTCGGCCATAACTCTTATTAGGGTTTATAATCTCATTAAACCACTAAATTAAGATGCAATGGCTAAGATTAAATTAGCTTTTATCCCTCATCAGATTCTTAATTAATTTTGTTGTCTTTGGAGCACTATATAAACCCAAAGATTTCTTCACAAATTCCTAACCAAAACCTTTCATATCTTGGGTTTATATAGGTGAGCAACTCTAAAGTTTAAGAGTAAGCCACTGATTTTGAGGATCCTTAAGTCTAATTGACTAGAGGAACCTTGAGTTAAACGTTTTGAGGTATTTGCCTACGCTAGCACCAAGGGAAAAATACTCGTTCACTGAAGGCGTAGTCTTTCCATTGAGTTTTGGCTTTGGTGTGTGCATATTTGGAGGCCACACACTTGGGTGGCTCTTTGGAATGTGGAAGAACTTACTGAGTTCGAGAAAAGCTTGTAGATTGGAGGGAGGACTGGAGGAGTCTTCGGTTCAAGTAAGTCTTTTTCTTTCTTTATTTTAATTAGAGTTCTTATGATATTTAGCATGTTTAGGTTTATGTTCTTTGCATGTTTTATGAGTTTTATGCTTAGAATATATAATAACATTCATAGGCATGTAGAATAATAAAAATAAATGGGTATTGGGCAAATGGAAAGCGACATAATAATTTTGATTTTCCGCTGCGCACTCGCGGCCGCTTCCCAAAAATAATCACTTCGATATTTCTATTAGCAATCTCTTAATAACATTTAGAACTAATTTCTATAGTGTACCACGGGCCCATGGATTTAACAGATTTCTAATTCCATATTGAATATCTATGCTCTATACACAAAACTGACGGATCTTTTCTTGATACACACAAGATATCCTAAGCATCAGTCCACACCCAACGAACAGGCGGAGGTCTGATCTGAATAGATCGGTGAAATAACTGTCATCTAAGTATGGATGATAACTCATATATCCACAGTGGTATCTCAAGTCAAATAATTACTATGCTCACTCAACTCGAGAAGATTCTATTGACTTTGGTGTACCATCCATTAAGAATCTTCGGTGAGTCGTTCAGTGTTTATCTGCTATAAACACTTACACATCTATACGAGTCTCCAAGACTCATGGTTCATTGAGAAACCATTGGAATCCAAGATTCCAATATACGACATGTACCAGTCTCAACGGGTTTACTTTACTGACCAAGTAATGTAAACCTTGACCAGGAATTGTCTAAGAATGACAACGTCATGATGTAACTCAATGTCAGTTGTGACACTTTTGTAACAGTATCATAACTAATCATTCTAAGGTCTGTTACGTCTTTACCATATAATAGATGATGTTATATAATAGAAACTGTTTATTTTATTCATAATGAAATATTACATTAGTATTTACAGGGAAATACATAATAAAATTGGCGCTCTGAGAACCAACCCTAAAAAATTCTCCCACTTGCTCTAGTTCCAATATCGATTGTATCTAATACCCATCGACTCCACATGTTTATCAAATAACTTCGGAGGAATGGCCTTGGTAAACGGGTATGCTACATTATCTTCACTCGGTACATTGCACACGATAATGTCCCATTGTGACACTATCTCTCGAATGATGTGGTACTTTCGTTCCACATGCTTCGACTTCTGATGCGTCATTGGTTCCTTTGCTTGCGTAATGGCTCCAGTATTATCACAGTATAACGTAATCGAATTCTCGATACTTGGGACTACTCCCAATTCTGTGATAAAGTTCCTAACCCATACAGCTTCTTTTGCAGCTTCAGAAGCTGCAATATATTTTGCCTTTGGGGTGGAATAGTTGTTAACCGCTGTTTGGAACTCTTCCAATAAACTGCACATCCGTTAATGGTAAACACGAATCCTGATATAGATTTTCTATCATAAGGATCCGATTGGAAATCGGAATCCGTATCTCATTAACTTGCATTTCGATTCCTCTATATATTATAAACTTATACTTAGTACCTTTAAGATACTTGAGGATATATTTAATGGACATCCAATGGTCATTTCCTGGATTGGACTGATACCTGCTTGTCACACTAACTGCGAAGTTGATATCAGGCCTAGTACATAACATGGCATACATGATGCTGCCCAAACACGAAGCATAAGGCTGATTAGACATTCTAATCTTCTCATCTTCTATTTGTTGACACATCTTCTTCGAAAGATGTAAGCCATGTCTGAATGGTATGTTTGCTGTCTTACAGTTACCAAAATTATACCATTCTAAGATCTTATCTATGTACGTTGATTGGGATAACCCAATAAGCTTCCTTTCTCTATCTCTATAGAGTTTTATTCCTAAGACATAAGAAGTTTCACCTACGTCCTTCATGGAGAAATTCTTACAGATGTAAGCTTTGACGCCTTGCATCATCTCGATATCATTCCCAATGATTAGGATGTCGTCAACATAGAGAATTAAAAATACCACCATACTCCCACTAGCCTTCATATACACAGAGGATTCTTTCGAATTCTTGAGAAAACTAGACAATTTGATTATCTGGTCGAATCGAAGATTCCAACTTCGTGAAGCCTGTTTATGTCGATAAATGGACTTCTTCAGCTTGCATATCATGCCCGAGTTCTCGCTGGATGTAAAACCCTCCGGCTGTTCCATATAGATTTCTTCATCAAGAAATCCAATTAGAATAGCCGTTTTGACATCAATTTTCCAAATCTCGTCATCATGGTAAGCGGCAATAGATAAAAAAATCCTTATAGACTTTAGCATCATAACTGGCGAAAACGTTTCATCGTAGTCGACATCAGGTCACTGCGAGTAACCTTTAGCTACCAGTCTAGCCTTAAAGGTTTCAATATTTCCATTGGGTCCGCGCTTCCTTTTGTAAATCCATTTACAACTGATAGGAACAATTCCTTAATGAAGCCGAACCAAGTTCCAAACTTGATTCTCATGCATTAAGTCTATCTCAGATTTTATGGCATCTTGCCACTTCACGGAGTCGATGTCCAACATCGATTCTCTATAGGTAAAAGGGTCAGTCTCTTCCACTAAAAGAACATCGAGACTATTTTCTTGTATCAAATACAAGCTTTCAGGAGGTCTAGATACCATTTGCCACCTACGTAGTGTGTGTGTTGAAGGTTCTTCATCTTTTTGAACTTCAGGTTCCTCTGTTGGTTCATTGTTTCTGGGTTGTACTTCATCAAGTTCAACCTGTCTATGATCACCACCTTCAGATAAAAATTCCATCTCTAGAAATTTTACGAAGCGAGCTACGAACACATTTCGATGCTCGGTATCATAGAACAAATATCATTTCGTATTTGAAGGATATCCAAATAACCTAAACTTTTAGCATCGAGGCAAAAGCTTATTCTGCTGAGCCATCCTGACGTATGCAGAACAGCCCCAAATCTTAATATAACTAAGATCTGGTTTCCTACCGGTCCATATCTCATACGGAGTCGTAGGAACATCTTTAGAAGGAATCTTATTCAGGATATGAGCAACAGTTAAAAGAGCATAACCCCATAAGTAATAAGGCAAATCTGTATAACTTAACATCGATCGGACCATATCCAATAATGTCTGATTTCTCCTCTCTGACACTCCATTGTGCTGCGGAGTGCCAGAAGGAGTATATTGAGCGATAATCCAATTCTCCTTTAAATAATCAGTGAACTCTTCACTCATATATTCACCGTCTCGATCAGATCAAAGAAATTTAATATATTGATAAGTTTGTTTTTCTACTTCATTTTAGAATTCTTTGAACTTTTCAAAGGTTTCCGATTTATGTTTCATCAGATAAATATAACCGTACCATGACATATCATTGGTAAAGGTGATGAAGTATGAAAACAACTGTGTGCAGTTTGACTCATAGGACCACATACATCAGAATGTACGAGTTCTAATAAGTCAGTGGCTCGGTGTCCAACACCCGAAAATGGGGCTTTGGTCATTTTACCCTGAATGCAAGATTCGTAAGTAGGATAAGGTTCAACGGTGAGATCATGTATCAAACCATTCCTAACCAACTGGGTTAGGTGTTTCACGCCTATATGACCTAACCTCATGTGCTACAATTCAATATTCTTTTTATCAGATTGTTTACGTTTATTAATTCCATTATTAAAGATATCTTGTGAGGTACGCAATATGTAATGACCATGCTCATTTGGACAACAAAGGATCTGAATATTATTTCTATTATATAAAGACAAAGAACGATTCTTAATATTTACATTATATCATTCAATATCTAATACAAAAAGTGACAATATTCACCACACATCCTGGCATAAAATAACAAGCATTTAACAAAAGTCTCCCACTTGGTATGGGAATCTCGCATATGCCCACTGCAACCGCATCCAGAAAGTCGCCACTCCCGAATTGCAACTGCGTCTCCCCATATTTCAACTGTCTACTTTTTGTCAGCACCTGCAACGTATTGCAAATGTGAATAGGACAAGCAGAATCTAAAATCCAATTAAATGTAATAGCTTAACAAGCCAATGAGATATCAATAATAGGAAAAATAAAAGTACCTAATGTCGATGCACTTTCCCTCCTTATCTGTGCGAGGTCGTCTGGACAGTTTCTTTTCCAGTGCCTGAATTTTTGACAGTGATGACATTTATCTTCAGAAGCTCTCATGGGTTTTGCTACCTTAGCTTGCGGATGAATATTGAAACCTTTCTTCTTCTTTCCTTTTGTCTTCTTCCCCTTCGACTTGGATTGGGAAGAAGCAGAAATTGAAGTAGTTTTGGAAGGTGAGTCAGAACTCCCTTCTTTAAATCTTCCTCTGCCGTGAGAAATATTCTATGCAACTCACGGTAAGAGCAGTGAATCCCATTCATGTTGAAGTACAAGACAAACTGGTGATATGACACCGGGAGTGAACCAAATATGACACTCCGTCCTAGAGTATTATTGAGAGGGAAGTCACTGCGCCTCAATTACTTGATCAAATCAATCAAATGAAGCACATACGGGCTCACAACCTGCCCCTCATCAAGTTTAGAAAGGAACAGTTCCATTGCAACTCTATGAACCATGACCTGTTCTTGGTTCATGAACGATTCAAGAAGTTGTGTCATCATGTTTTATGCATCGTTCATCTCAAAGTATTGCCTGTTCAGTTCAGAAGAAAGATGATTGAGAATGAATGATTTAACTCTTAAATCATCATCTTTACATTTACAGAAAGCTCCATCTCTTCAGGCGATGAATCCTCTGATATAACAAGTGGTAGTGGACCTTCCAAAATGTATCCCAGCTTTTCGGATCTGAAGACAATCCTCAAATTCATATCCCAATCGGCAAAGTTCTCAGCGTCTTTAACCTTATTCGTATCAAGCATACGAGCAAAAGGATTGGTTGAAGGTGCCGCCATCGCAAATCTATCAAATATACAATGAATCAATGTTTAGCAGATAAAACAGTTTCATATCATATCATAAAGCATTAAATAGATCATGGATTTTTATTCTAAAAATGTCTCTCCCACTATTTCATGCAAAACTGTAATCCCCAAACAGAATACAAAATATGCGATAATCAAATTATAACACAATAGTGAAAGGTGGACCCCATGAATATATTTCAGCTAACAGCTTTGGCACGTTCTCGCCTACGTATATTCATTAGGTAGACAACTCATTGTTGATCACTCACCAGTGACTCCTGCATTTTCGGTTCTGGTCATTTCTCGTTGTGACAGCTTTGGCACGTTCACAAGGAGGCGTACCAATGTTAAAATTTTCAATGATAAATTAAAGATACTTGCGTAACCCTGACAGCTTTGGCACGTTTAGGATTCCGCTTTCGCTTGAATTCACCTAATATCAAAATATATCCGGTATAGATAAATTCCTACTGGCCATATCCTCACAGCTTTGGCACATTCTCGGATATAGTCGTAGAATATTTATCCATAAGCGGTATTGACGAGATGGACCAAGTAATATGCATTAAATACGTATTAAATAAAAGACCTTATTTTTCGAATATGGATTTTTCCGCAAAAGATGCTTTTACTTTATTTAATCAAATTAAATAAACACATGCATGTTTAAAGTAAAGAGTAAATTAAACATTGAATTTAAAGGCATAATCATATCGGGTGTCCAGAATAAGACTCGTTGTGATACTATTTTGTTGGGGTTTTATGAGGAATATCCGGTAACGCAGCGGAACGTGGAAAATCGAAATTTTCCGATTTCGATAATTTGTATTGATCAATTAAATAGACTTATTTATTTAATTACCCAATACTTAAAAACTGAAATTTAACTCAAGAAATCATAATTCTTGAAAATTACCGTTTGACCCATAAACTTTATATTTTATTCATTTTAGTCCTCAAATTGTCAAATATAAATTTGGATGATTCCAAATCAGTTCTAAAATGATTTCTAACATGTCCAACACATCAAAATACAAATTGCAACAAAATCCCTAAATTTTTTATAATTGCCTAAAGCACCCAGTAATTTTCAAGTTTTGCAATTTGGTATATTTTTGTTAAAAAGAAGTCAAGATCAAATCCAATCAATCCCAAATTTAATATACATTATATATAAATCAATATACATCACATATATAAAAGCCCCAAATTTAGAAATGGTTATAATCCTAATTTTATAAATTGTCCAAATGATCAAATTAAACCAAATTAATTAAATTCAACACTTTAATCCAATCCTTACCATACCTAACAAGTCTCACCACCATGAAACAACTCAAGAATAACTTTAGGTTATGAATGAGTGGTTTAGCAACTATAGATTGGCAACATAATTATCAAATAATCAAAAGAAAGCTTTTGAAACTATTTCAAGCTTACTTTATTCATCAAACATGCAAGCACCATTCAAACAAGTTCCATCAATTTAATTACAAATTAAAAGAGTAGAGAAAACATCCTAGCAACACAAATTTAAGCTAACAATATAAGAAACAATTTCTTAGTTGAAAAATTTTAAGAAAGACTTACAAAAATCAAGTTTTCCAAGGTTTTCTTTCTTTGTTCTTCAACTTTCTCCCAAACCCTTTTGTAATTGATTTTTTAACTTGTTATGAAAACAAAAACAAAAACAGAAACCAAAAATCTTATATCTTTTCCCACTTGGCCGAAACTAGAAGGAAAAACAAATACAAGTTTTTTTTTTCAATTAATTAAAAAGAAATGACATACTTGACTTTAGATATCTTATCATTAAAGCATTTAATGAAAAAATAACTAGTGTATCTAATCACATTATGCCATTTAAAAGGTGAATCATTACTTAAGATATTTTTCAATTTAATTAATTTAATCATATAACATTTATATAATTAAAAAATTAAATATAAATATCTTAAATATATGTATTATATTTACATTAGATCATCAAAATACATATATCAATGATATATGTCAAATATCACAATTTGACATTTAATTAATGTGTATTTAATAAAATCAAATATTAAATACAAATACACATTAATTAGGAAATGACCATTAGGTCCCTTTGCATGAATTTTTTGTTTAACCGTTAAACGACTTATAAATAATCAGTATTATTCATAAAAGTTGTCCTAGTGCTCTATGAGTATATTTCATTAATGAAACTCTCTAGGTTCAGGCACATCCGCCATGAAATCCAATTTCGTGTCCATAATCTACCCATCCGTAAATTATAACGAACACAGATAAACTCTCTGAAACATATAGGTAGAGGTCATTGCATACGTATAATACCTCCGTCACAGGTATCCGGATTATTCCAGAGATATCAATGTAAACGTCAAATCTCTATAGATATAATCATGTCGAAGTTTCTATTAGCAATCCCTTAATAACACTTAGAACTAATTTCTACAGTGTACCACGAGCCCATGGATTTAACATATTGCTAATTCCATATTGAATACCTATGCTCTGTACAGAGAACTGACGGATCATTTCTGGATACACACAGGATATCCTGAGCATTAGTCCACACCCAATGAACAGACGGAGGTCTGATCTGAATAGATCGGTGACGTGATTGCCATCCATGTGTGGATGATAACTCATATATCCACAGTGGTATCTCAAGTCAAAGAATCACTATGCTCACTCAACCCGAGAAGATTCTTATTGATGTTGGTGTACCATCTATTAAGAATCTTCGATGATTCGTTCAGTGTTTATTCGCTATAAACTCCTACACGTCTATACGAGTCTCCAAGACTCATGGTTAATTGAGAAACCATTAGAATCCAAGATTTCAATATACGACATGTACCAGTCTCAACAGGTTTACTTTACTGACCAAGTAGTGTAAACATTGACCAGAAACTGTCTAAGAATGACTACGTCATGTTACAACTCAATGTCAGTTGCGAAGCTTTTGCAACAATATCATAACATACCATATTAAATAGGATGTTATATAATATAAACTGTTTATTTTATTCATAATAAAATGTTACATTAGTATTTACAGGGAAATACATAATAAAACTGGCGCTCAGAGCACTAACCCTAATAATGTCCACACAAAACTCATCAAAATCATATCCTAATGGCTTCGTTCCCACATCATCTATCAACACTCAATGGCTCTGTGCCCACAAAATCATAAACAATCAAAACATTTACTTAATATATATATCAATAGCGTGCTCAACACGACAACCAAAATATTAACAAATTATCCTAAACTTCTAAAAATTCTCCCTGGACACTTGCGAGGGTGACTGTCGCTTGGGTGATCTGCATCTCGCGTATGACTTCCAAAGCTGAAATGGTTGACCCAATTGGTAGCCAACCTGCAACACTAGCAATCTGGTTTGGTGTGAGTAATAAAAACTCAGCAAGAAACCATGCTAATACTACAAACAGAATATTTAAATCAATCACTTTAAAAGATTTTCAAATTTACTAAGTTACGATGAGTTCAGAGTTATCAAAATTTGTTATCATTAGTACTTTATCCATGTCAAATTTTCATATTTACATGTCTACATATGTGCCAATCTCATAGCTACATTCAAAGCATACAAAGCAAAACTCGAATACCATAGAGTATATCGTTAACATTAATTTCACTTCAATCACGTGAAACATGAAGTAATGCATCTATACTTTTACCACAAATATCCATATTTGAAATATCATCAAATCGACAAGTCAAACAAACTTTCTTCATTTTGAAACAAACTCTTTCAATTCAATCCAAACTTCCTTCAATTACGGTAGTCTCATAATGACTTAACATGCGAGATTCATATGCATTCATACATATCATAACTCACTTATCATCTATTCACACAAATATAATTTTAGAATTCTTACATATATACGGACATACGATAACAACTTAGCAAGCATATTTTACAACATCTTATACTCACACTGGTTTTCAAATTTTTCATTCATTCTACAATGACATTCACCGTTCACAAATATCACGAATTCTATCGCGCACACAGATACACTCAGGCATACATACAGTCATCGTAAAACCGACAATGAAGTATACATAACAGCCAATACATCAAAGAAAACATAACCAAACAATACATACATAAGGCTGGCTTATACATACAATGCTCGTACAAGACTCATTACCTATTTTAGAATATGTATGAGATGAATTCCGTCCGAACGGATCCCTAACCAGCTCGACCACTATACCATGAGAAAATCAACTAATTAAACATACATACATGCATACATATCACAACACACCAAACTCATTGCACGACTCCTCATACAGAAGCACATTCATAACAAACACTCCAAAATATCATTAAAACACCACATACATACATATGTTTCAATCATATGAATATACATATTATTACGAATAAAAATGCCATAACTTTAACAGTCCTCATATCTTTCATTCACCAATCAAACATACTTAGTTTCATATTTCATATATGGAAACCTTTGATACATAACTTATTAACTAAATATTTTCATTCAAGAAGTGCTTAGATTACTCTCATTCCTTATCACACTTAACCATTTCAACCTCTATGTAAATAACTCACATGTATAAGTCAATAACAACTTATTCATGTTGCATACACTTACATAAACTAATGCCAATTCAGAAGTCATGATTTGCTTCATTTACCAATTCTGTATATCCAACCTATACACATCTTAACATCATATGCATACACGAATACATGTTTATATACTTATACATTGACATATTACTTTACATATACGCAATCATATCATTACAGATTCATACCTTTACGTACATCCATACATACACATAAACAATAAGCTCATCAAGCATTCCACTTCATATCAAAGCATTGATAAAATCCATACATGTTGCGGTCGATAAACTTAACTATACATGTTCTCGAACTCTGTCTCATGAGTATCTCTGACTATCTTCATATTATCCTAAACACTTCAATCATTATAATATATATATATATATACACACACACACACAAATATATACACATACATTTATATATATAAACGCAAATCAACAAATTAAGTACTCATCGCATGAGTTACTTACCTGACTTCGTGAGCACTCTAGGTCTTAGTCACATCTGTCAAAATAAATGACGAAATGTCGTAAGAAACATGACTTACGGAGTTCTCGACTAAACTACGACAAAATCCATGATCTTTTCGGAATAACCAAATCAACTCTGATTTCAATACTTTAAGTTTCAGTAATCTTTAAACATCATTATAAACTAACCCAAGTCATCAGTTAACTTAAATTCTCGGTTTACGCATTTTTAGAAAATATTCCGAAAAAATTTATGCAAACGCTACGGACGGGTCAAAAACCCTCCAAACATATCCGAATTATCCAAACATTCTCGTAATATCATATATAACTTATAACTATCATTAAAATCACAACACATCTTTATACGAAAAAATTCACTTTTACCGAAAACTTGTATATTCTATCGGATCAATCAAATATGTTCCATTTTCTCTCGGATTCTACCAAATGCTCATATTCAATATACTAATACTCAAAAAATGCCATTTATTTCAATACTCTACTCTACGAAGCTACTGGATACATCCGAACATTTAACAATAAACTTGAAATTTATGAATTTTTATCGGGAGGTCTTACCGAGATTTCGAGGGCATATACGGACTCCAAACGATCCCACGAACGCGCTGGAATCGACAAAATTCTGATCGGAGCTACTGTTCACTGTGGGCACTATTCATCTGAATCTTTCTTCCTCATGGGTTACTGTTCACCGTCAACTTGTAGTATTTTCCGAGAGCTTCGATTTGGCAGGTGGCTCGGGCCGTGAAACAAAACGAATAGCCGGGATCAACAAACCCATTTCCTCGCTTTCTTCACGTTATTTCATCCAGAACTGTTCCGAAAATATTCGGGATATTACACATCAAAGGCTTCAAACATAATTTAGCTAAACAGAACCTAATTTTTCCTATCATAATGACAATTTCACTAGAGACTAAAGATAATGAATCTGTGTATAATGACAAAACGAGCCCTATCTAAAGCAAACAAAACCTAGTTTTGTCTTTAACAAGTTACCAAATATAATTTCACTAAAGAATGATCAAAGCAAGCAATTCATTCATTCACTATCAAATCATATCAATGCTGAGGTAATGGTTCAAGTAATTTATTATATTGTTATGGTATATGTATATTTTCACTAAATGGGGTATTTGAAAATTTATAATGCAAAGTCTCTCTTGGTCTAGAAACTTGGAAATTCTAATTAGGAAGCAATGATGCATTGATCTACCGAGATTTATAAATTAACTTTATTGATAATTAAATTCATTTCTATAATGAGTAAATAATATGACTGTTTCATGGTTTGAAGTATGTAATAAAACTATAACAAGTGATCTCTATAAAATCTCCATGCAAAAAAATTATACAACCATGCTATAATACAAGCTTAAAATTTTTAAGCAACTCATCATAATCAAAAAAAGCTTATCACACCCACACAAGTAAAGAAACATGTACAAAACATGAAAGATCTGAAAATAAATTAATCTTCCTCACCTTGATATCTTGGTAATGGTAAGTAGCACGGTATGTCGCGGCCAAGAAAACTTTCTTGCATAATCAATAGATAATTGCACGTGCACATCATTGGAACAGACCCCCCCCCTCCCCAAATATTGTTAAACTACAAGATCTATCCAAGTGGAGTACAAATTGAATTAAAACATCTTAATTCTTAATATCAATGTGCAAGGAAGCTGATAAGAATGCATCTCATAACTTGAAAGTATATATAACTTATAATTTTTATACTTTTCCTAAACTAATTCCCTCCATAAAAAATTCACAAACCTGACCATAAACTAATATTTCATATTTCAACTTCATTAGTAACAAACTACATTAACTGAAGATCAACTATTACACTTTCTTCAATTCATATCCATTATCAATAATATTACAAAATTATTCAAAACTATATCAAAATTAATTGCAAATGAAGCCCTTGTAGATTTGCAAATGAAGATAGAAGGACTGTAATAATATTTAAATGCATCATAACTATTACTAGGGTAACTCCATGCAGAGACCAAACAAGTAGCTAGACATTCTAAAGAAAACATGGCGAGGAAAAAAATTCTTCCTTCAAATAACACACATAATGTCAAAAGATAAAGAGATTAGATAAACACAAAAATGTTTGAAATGGTTGTATTCTTTTATTGTTTCTAATACCTCCAAACTTCCTTGAACATTTGAGGATCATCATGAAATAAATTGTAGACATAACAGTAGAGTGCTTGAAGTTAAGAAACTTTATGCCACAAGAATACATTATGCATAGAAGGGAAACAAATTTATTCCAAAAATTTGAGAGAAAATTTAACGGTCATCAATGTTGGTGTATTTGCGGTTTTGCCGGGTAGCGCAGCGGAAGGCGAAAAATCGGATTTGTCAAATTTCAAAAAATTTTCTTTAGACTATTAAAATAAACTAATTATTTTAATATTGAATCCCAAATCAAATTTGGAAATGTCCAAAATACCCTATTATTGAAAATTGCCTAAGTTACAAATATTTTACAATTTGCTCATTTTAGTCCAAAAGTGTCAATTACACAATTAAGTGTTTCCAAAACACTATCAAAATGATTAGTTTACTTCTTATATACTCAATTACATCCATAGAATGAAAAGCCCCAATTTAACATTAGACATAAACCCTAGAAATTCCAATTAATCAAATTAACCAAATTTCACCAAATTGGCTTTCAATCTAGCATTGGAATAATCTATCCAACATTCTTAAACTCTCACCACATCCAAAAGCACTCAAGAGCAATTCTAGGATTTCATAAAGTGGCATAGAAATAGTAGAATAGCAACTTAAATTTCCTAGAGAAAATTGAACTATAATAACCATTATTAAGCTCAAAGTTTCATTACACATGCATATATACTTCCCAACAAGCATCCAACAAGCAAAACCCAAATTCAAGAGAAGAGAAAATCAAAACTACATCACATGTATTCAACTAAAGCAAAGGAAATAATTTCCTAATTAAAAGATTAAAAAACTTACCTTGAATTTCCAAATCTTTAATCTTAAAACTTGAGTTTTGATCTCACCATTTTTTTCTTCTTTTCTTAGGGTTTTCTTTTGTTGTTGTTCTTGTTCAATTGAAGAAGAAAAAGGGAACAACCCCTTTTTTATTAGGCTTGGCCGAAATTGGCCCTCTAGGGAGAGAGAAAGAATAATTTTTTATTTTGAAAAAAAAATTTCGTGAAAAAATATCTCATTCCACTCACTCCTAGAACAAATCACATGTCACCTTTAAAGTATATAACACATGTCTTATATATGTGAGACATATACTTATAAATTCCAAATAAATATGTTTAATAAATTAATAAATTAATATTTTAATTAAGTAATTCATCTAATTAAATGTATAATGTATTTCTATATTTACACTAAATGATAAAATACATTCATGGTTAACATATATTTCAAATTCATTTGGTAATTAATTAATACATATCTAATCAAATTATGTATATAATACATATACACATTAATTTAGTAAATTATTGAATGTCCCCACATGTGTAATTTTTGTTTCACTATTAAACGATTTCCGAATAATCAATATTATTCATTATAAGTCACCATAGTGCTCTACGAGAATTTTTGATTATGTGAGACTCTCTAAGTTCAGGTATATCCATTACTGAATCCAATCTCGTGTCCTTAATTTATCCACTCATAAATTATGACGACCACAAATATTCTCGCTGAACCATACAAGTTGAGATCTTCGCATACGTATAATCATTCTGTCATGGGTATCCGGATAAATACCAGAGACATAAATATAATCGTCAAATCCCATAAGGTATAATCCCGTCGACGTATAGATTCGTGATTTCTCAATAATACTCAGAATTCATTTCCGAGCGTACCATGGCCATGGATTTGATAAATCTCAATCTCATGAAGTGGACACCTAAATCTTGTATGCAGGACTGACAGATGCTCTCTAGATACGTCATCGGATATCATGAGCATCAGTCCACACCCAACGAATAGGCGAAGTTCTAACCTAAAAAGGTCAAAGACGTGATTGCCATGAAAGTGTGGAGGATAACTCATATATCCACCGTAGTATCTCAAGTCAAAGGACCACTATGCTATCAACTCGAGAAGATTTCTATTGACGCAAGCATACCATCTATTAGGAATCTTCTGTGAGTCGTTCAATTCTTATCCGCTTTCAACACATACATGCTTATGTGAGTCTCTCTAGACTCGTGGCTCACGAGATAAACCACCGAAATCTAATATTCTGATATATAACATGTATCGGTCTCTCGGGTTTACTTACGGACCAAGAATGTAAACCTTGACTAAGAACAGTTCAACAATGATATTGTTATAACATTTCTAAATGTCAATTACGATGCTTTTGTAATTACATTATAACATAGCCATTCATAGGTCTGGTACATATTTACCATTTATAAGATAATATATCGACGAAACTGTATATTTTATTCATAATAAAATATTATTCATACACGTATTTACAAGAAAATACATTAGAAATCGACATGCCGAGTACCAACTCAAACAATTTCTCCCACTTACTATAGTGTAATAACCGATAGTATCTCATACGCATCGCTCAGCATGCTTATCAAATAACTTAGGAGGAATAACCATGGTAAGCGGATCTGCTACATTGTCCTCACTTTGTATCATACATACGACAATGTCTCCACGCGACACGATCTCTCGACTTATATGGTACTTTCATTCCATATGCTCCGACTTTTGATGTGCCATGGTTTCCTTTGCATGCGTAACAGCTCCGGTATTATCATAGTGCAAATGAATCATATTCTCAATGGTTGGGACAACTCCTAATTATGTGACAAAGTTTCTAATCCAGACAGCTTCTTTTGTAGCCTCAGATGCCGCAATATATTCCGCCTCACTGGTGGAATCAGCTGTCGAACCCTGTTTGGAACTTTTCTAAATGACTGTAGCGTCGTTAAGGGTAAATATGAATCCCAATGTAGACTTTATATCATCTGGATCCGATTGGAAATCTGAATCTATATACCCATTAACTTATAGTTCTCATTCTCCATAAATCAAAAACTTATCATTAGTACCTTTAAGATACTTCAGGATATGTTTAACGGCCATCCAATGGTCGTTACTCGGATTTGATTGATATCACTGGTTACATTAATCGAGTGACTAATATCAGGCCGCGTACACAAGATGACATACATAATGCTACCTAAACATGAAGCATAAGGTAGATTAGATATTCTAATCTTCTCATTTTTAGTTTACTCGACCTATGAAGTGTGTGCCTCAAATATCCTTCACCTTTTTGAACCTCATGTTCCTCATGTGGTTCGTCGATTATAGGTTGAACTTCATCAAGTTCGACTTATCTATGTGTAGACAACAGAAATCGGTGACGCTGTTCCAGGCTCGCGGCCGGGTTGGGAGTACGGAGTAGCCCGCGGGGGATAAAATCGGAGAACTAAAAATGGAGTCGCCACCCGGTGTGAACTGGGAAAATGATTTAAGGCCGCACACACACCCCTCGCAAGGGAAGACCTCAAACCGTTGGGTTCGGAATGGTCCCTTACTTATGCCACTTGTAATGAAAGGATTTATGCAATAGTACAACCAAATCTCATGCAACACATACCAGATAATTTAAGCAACATGCAAGTTTGCACACCTATAATCGTAAATGAAAAAATGAAGGCAAAATACATAATTCATGAACGTATTAAACAATAAAGTGCAATAATGTAACTAATAACAACTATAAAGGCATTAATAATAAAAGCTAGCACACAATCTCATAAGCATATCGAATAAATAAATGCGGAAAAATAAATGGTTGATAATTTCCTAAGCGTAAATAATGAAATGATGTGACTAATCATATGGCGCAAAAGAAATGATCAAAGAAGTAAACATGCATGAAATGTGATGAAAAGAAGTCTGTGCACTGCATGTGCGTTCGTGTAGCATTTGAAAACGCGTTCGAACGGTAAACAGAAGGTTCGTGTTCGCATAGCGTTCAGAAACACGTTCGAACGAGGTAAAAGCTGATGCATGATAAAACAAAATAGATGCGCGTTCGAGTAGCGTTCGTAAACGCATTCGAACGGAATAAGGCAGAATGCATACATTCATGTAGCGTTCGTAAACGCGTTCGAACGGAATGTGGCAGAATGCATACATTCGTGTAGCGTTTGAAAACGTGTGCGAACGAGATTGCCAAAATGGTATCTGAAATGACATAAACACATGCATGGATACACAAATACACAATGTAGGACCTCGTGTGCCTGATGGAACACATTACACATTCAATCGAGTGCACTTCGTCTGGTGCGGCAAAACATCGTGGTAAAGGTAGTCTTTAGGCATTTCCCTCGAATAGAGGACCTTTAATCCACAATAGCTAGCCATGCGTATTAAATTATCAATACATGAATAAACAAATAAATAATATGGGACCTTGTATGCCCGATTGAACACATTTCACGTTCAATCGAGTATACCTCATTCGGCGCAGCAAAACATCATGGTAAACGTAGCCTTTAGGCATTTCCCTTGAATAGAGGACCTTTAATCCACCCTAGTTAGCCCATGCGCACTAGAATGCAAAGCATGCGTAAATAAAACAATGATATGCAAATGGTAAATGACATAATAAAAGGCACGGAAAACATCGTGGTAAAGGTAGCCTTCATGCATTTCCCTCAAATAGAGGACCTTTAATCCACCCTAGTTAGCCCATGCGCATTATATTACAATGCATACAAATGAATGAAAAAATAATGTGGAACTCCGTATATCCGATTAAACATATCTCACATTCAATCAAACATACTTCGTCTGGCGCGGCAAAACATCGTGGTAAAGGTAGCCTTCAGGCATTTCCCTCGAATAGAGGACCTTTAATCTACCCTAGTTAGCCCATGTGCACTAGAATGCAATGCATGCGTAAATAAAGCAATGATATGCAAAAGGTAAATGACATAATAAAAGGCGCGGCAAAACATCGTGGTAAAGGTAGCCTTCAGGCATTTCCCTCGAATAGAGGACCTTTAATCCACCCTAGTTAGCCCATGCGCATTATATTACAATGTATACAAATGAATGAGGCTATAATGTGGAACTCTGTATAGCCGATTAAACATATCTCACATTCAATCAAACATACTTCGTCTTGCGCGGCAAAACATCGTGGTAGAGGGAGACTTTAGGCATTTCCCTCGAATATAGGACCTTCAATCCACACTAGTTAGCCTATGCGCATTAAATTATCAATACATGAAGAAATAACGTACTGAAAGTAAATGGCGGAATGAAAAATGTGAATAATAGACGAACAAGATAAAATAAAGTGAAATATTTGTCGTTTGCTCAAGTGGTACGTTGAGTTGTTTCCCAAGTACAGACCGCATTACCGTTCATTCGGATTCGGCTACGGAATTTACGTATGGGTTTCCATCCAATATACCATAAAAGACGACACATATTCCATTCATCCAATAGCCATAACATACATTAACCAACAATACTCATGCGAAATAAAGTAAGAAAATAAATGAAAAATAAAAAAGAATAAATAAAAAGGTGCCCTCAGGTCTAACCTTTTTAGTCATCTCTCGAAAGTTTGGTATGCGGTTTTCGGAAGGGTTGATGCTCCACAACTCTTCCGGTTCACTGGTTCAACATTTTCCTTTGTTGTTTCGATGTTTGGGCTGCTGTTTTCACTCTGTTTCACTCTGTTTCGCTGTTGTTTTCGCTATATTTTCTGGTCACTGTATTGAGGTAAATAGGGGACTGTTTTGGCATTTTTTAACCGGTATTGGGGCTGCTGTTTGTCAAGTTATTTTGGCAGTTTCTGGGCTGATTGGTGCATGTTTTGGGGTGCAGTTTGTGGGTTTTTATGGTGCAGTTTAGGGACTATTTTGAAGGGGAATAAGGGCTACTGTGGGGGCTGTTGAAGGTCGGTTTGTGTGTTGATTTTGAGGGGCTACTGTACGGTGTTTATTTGGCTACGTGCGTGGAGTTTAGGGGTATCTGAGTGGGCTGATGGGTGCGTGTTTAGGCATTGATTTGAGGGGCTGCTGAAGGGACGTGTGTGTGTCTTTTGCATGGTCTGTGTGAGGGTTTTTATTTGTTTGCTCGGTGGTCAGTGAGGTTGAGGGGTTATGAGGCGTGAGGTGGCTGTTTCAAAGGGTTTTCATTGCTCATGTAGCCGTGAAGGATGAAAGGGTTTGGTTTACTTGTTTACGGTCAGTGGGTAGTGATGCGAGAGTGAGAGATGATTGACGTGAGTTGTGTGTGCATGAGAGAAGAGAATGCTAGGGTTGAATGTGTTGGTTTATGCTTCTTTTTATAGGCAAAGGGTTGGGGTTTACCTTGTGTGAAAAGGGAAAAGATTTGTGTAATTATGGGAGATATTTTTAATTAGTGTGTGATAATGACAAATCTTTTAATTAGGGAAGTGATTAGATATGATTTGATTTGATTAGGAATATCATATATTTGATTTGTTTCATTTAGGTATGTGATTTGTTTTGATTTAATTGGATTTGATTTAATTTAATTTTTGACATGTGTTTTAAATGTTTTAATTATTATCGGATGTGATTTAATGGGTTGGGCTAGGTGGGCGTGTGGCTTTGGTTTTGGGCTAGGGATGTGTTTTAAAACAGAGGTCCAACAAGCAAACCTGGCGCTTAAGCAAACGAATTAAATCCAACAAGGTATCAATTTCTAACTTTTCCCTTCCGACGTCCGTTTTCCGCGATTTCCACAATTTAAGAGGGAGTGTCTCCGTGTGAGACTCATCATCAGGACTTATATTCAAAAATGCAGTACCTATAGTTGCCCCCACTGTGTTGGGACTTGTACAGTGTGTGACAATGACAATCCTATTAAAGTTATGCAATGTATTTTTACTCACATGGCTCGTCAGCTGCCACTTGACTTGCATGCTGCTTCGAACTGAGTTGATCTGGTGGTCCATTTTCGAACAGTGCTCCATTTTGGAGCGCCATTTTCGGCATCTGTTGTGCGTGCTCCATTTTGGAGCGCCATTTTCGGCATCTGTTGTGTGTGCTCCATTTTGGAGCGCCATTTTCGGCATCTATTGTGTGTTCTCCACTTTGGAGTGCCATTTTCGGCATCTGTTGTGTGCACCATTTTGGAGCGCCATTTTCGGCATCTGTTGTGGTCCATTTCCGAACCGTGCTGTGCGAGAATATGGCTCATTTTTGAATCGTTACTTGAAGAGATGGTCTTTGCCGCTACAAACCTGCGAATACAAAACAAAAATTGCATGTATGTGATATGTATGCATGTATGCATGGATATGTTTCCTATTCCGATGGGTTAGGTTTTCCTTGTGCTCCTTGGTGCCATTTGCCTGCGAAAGTCTTTGGTTGCCCCCTGGGCATGCTCATAATTCCTTTCTGTCGATTCTCTCTTAGTGATTGCTCAGTTTCCTGTAGTCTTATTGCTCAAGTTCTCGATAAATCCCTTATTCGCGGGGTGGTTGACTGGTCGCCCCCAGACTTGATTTAGCTTTTTACTCTTCATTGCTTGCACTCGGCCAAAGTAGATCATATGATGTGACGTTCCAAAATTGCTGATGATCTGGGCCTCGACCCTGGGACTCATCCCCAAAACTGATACCGATGCTGATGTGGGCCTCAACCCTGGGACTCATCCTAAAACTGATACTGTACTGTTGCTACTTCTGATTGGCATGCCTTTGCCACTTTCTCTGTCTCTCATGTGAATACAAAATAAAACAACCACAAAAAGAGAATGCAAATATGTTACGTGTATGCATGCATGCATGAATGAGTTTCCTATCCCTTCGGGTTAGGTCTTCCACCAATTCCCTTGGTGACTGCTCAGTCTTCTATTCCTCAGGCAAAGTACCACTTCATTCTATCCACGTTGGTTGGCTCAGTGAGCTCGTTCCCTTCTAAGTCTGACAGCTCCACCGCCCTGTTTCCCAATTTCTGAATGGCTATCCTGTCTTTATGCTTGCTTCTTCCAAGGATTCCCCGTGTTCTAAACATCGCTGAGTATCATAGTACCAGGGTTGAATGCTTTTGCCAAATATACTCATGTTGCAGGTTGAAAGAAAGAGACTCAGGCAAGTAAGCGAAATGAACGTCTTTATTATCATCAAGAAAAGGTTCGAACAAGTAGACAAAATCAATGTCTTTATTAAAAATGCAAGATCAAATAAACTAGGAGGAACAACTTCATCATTCGCAGCATTGCCTTCTTCATCGGCCTATGGTTCTCTACTGCTGTCGTTCCCTATCCCCATGAAAGAAACTGAGTGGTTGAGAGTTTGGAGGACAAAGCTTTCGGGCAGGCCGGAGTTGATCATGAAGGTAGGCGGTGGGACGGAGTGATAGTTCGGTAGGGGGTTCCGGGTGTGTGTTGGGTTGTTCTTTCTCAGGATCGGGTATTTTGTGGGCATCAATGAGGTTTTGGATTTCATGCCTAAGGTGAGTGCAATTGTCAGTTTCATGGCCTCTCCTCTGATGGAAGTGACAATACAGGCTTTGGTCAAGGTTGGGTGGTATAAGATCTGGAAGTGGTTTAGGCTTTAAGGGTTCTAGGAGTCCTTGCGCCTTCAGCTTCTCAAGCACCTTAGATAAAGGCTTCCCCAGGTTAGAGAAAAGCCGGTTCTGATGGCAGCAGCAACCTCGGCAGTAGCGGGCTTGGATCAGAATGTCCCCCAAAAGTCCTTCTATTCGGGCCATAGAACTTTTTGTTCTCAACTTCTTCCTCCTCAATATCCATAACAGTCTCCCACAACTGTCGAAAATCAGCAATCATCGAAGTCATCCTCCTTAGCTTACCATAAATAGAGGGCTTGGTGCCTTGATGATCATTTTGATCTGGTCCTTCTCCAAAGGCTGAGTCTACTTCTTCAGAAGCTGGCTCCTCCAGCGATCTACATACTCTTTGAAACTTTCCTCCGGTTTCTGCTTGGTCTTCTCCAAGTCACGAATCGACAAGTCGATCTCTAAATCTATGACATACTGTTTTAGAAAGGCGTCTGCTAATGCCCTCCAATCATCCTTGACCTTTCTCTCCAGGCCATGATACCACACTTCGGGTGCCCCTTCAAGAGAAATCCCGAACATCTTCTGAACTTGACGTTTTGATAGACCCACTGAACTCATAACTGAAACATACTGTTGGAGATAGACACTTGTATCCCCATTCCCGTTGAACTTGGCCATATCAGGCATCTTGAACTGAGCCGGCAACTGTTCTTCGAAAGTCATTGCCTCATAATCTAGCAAGTCTTCATGTTTACCCCTCATTTTGCGGGTAACTGATTCTACCTAATCCCGGAGCTTCTGTAATTATGCCTGAGACCCAGTCATTCTTCCTGCCGCATATTCAGCCATGTCATCATCAAAAGCGGGGATGTCATCCCCCAACCTGTTCGGAGTCTCCTCACGCCTCATATTTTCAGAGTTTCCCCCAGCACATGGCACAACCATATTAGCCATAGCAGTAGTCAAGGCTTGCAACTGTTCAGTAACCTTGGTGAGATTGGTCTCTAACTGATCCATACGGGATATCTCGTTCTCTAATTCACTCATGCTTTCTATCGGCCTTTTGATAAGTCTTCCCTCTTTCCTAACCCATCGAGAATCTTGGTGTCTTTTAAAATTCTCAGTCAGCATGTATGCGTGCAATGCATGGAATATATAAGTCGGCCTCTTGTCATTTTAAAGCTTCAATCACATTATTGTAAGGTGAAAACTTGTCCCAGTTGAAAAGGCCCAACAGGTTTACAACTTTGCGATAACATGGCTAAACAACTTCAAATGATAAGGGGCCCAAAAACAGGATGGCCCATCAACATTTTAGAAACTTTTAGCCCAATTTTCATAAGATATGAACTCATCCCAGTTTAAATGGCCCAACAAGTTCGCATTTCTGACAAGAAGTCCAACTGAATCCAAATGATGATGGTCCCTAAACACAAGCACAAGGAAATAGTTTCTATTGGTCATACAACTATGGTCTATATGTGGGTTTGCAGGAGTGTAGACAAAGGCTTTCGTTGGTGAAGGATTGCCCACAACTAGGTCTCCCCACTCAAGGATTCAAGCGACCAAGTGAGCGCACCTTTTTTATACCTTACAGTACGTGCTAACGAGTTATGATACGTGACTGACTGTCAAATGGATTTCCTATTGAATATTCCCCAGAGGGAGGGTGGAGTGAAATCTCTTAAATACCCAAGCCTCTTAGGCTCTTATCGCCTTGGTGACAGGAATAAACAACAAGTCCTCCAAATTAGTCCATCACAGTAAGATTCGAGTAATGATTATCTATGTGCCTTTGCAGCTTTTCCTTATAGAAAGGTAGTGAATGAAGAAAGACACCAAACCATTACTTAGCTCTAATAATGCCTTTGATTAAACCCTTCAACCCACGATAGACACAGTTAACTAAAGCACAAATCACAATCACTACAAGACACTATTTCGGGGTCAATTCTCTATCCCAGTGGAGTCGCCAGACTGTAGACAACAGAAATCGGCGATGCTGTTCCAGGATCGCGGCCTGGTTGAGAGTACGGAGTAGCCCACGGGGGACTAAACTTGAGAACTAAAAATGGAGTCGCCACCAGGTGTGAACGGGGGGAAAATGATTTAAGGCTGCACTCACCCCTCGCAAGGGAAGACCTGAAACCATTGGGTTCGGAATGGTCCCTTACTTATGCCACTTATAATGAAAGGATTTATGCAATAGTACAACCAAATCTCATGCAACACATACCAGATAATTTAAGCAACATGCAAGTTTGCACACCCATAATCGTAAATGAAAAAATGAAGGCAAAATACAAAATTCATGAACGTATTAAACAATAAAGTGCAATAATGTAACTAATAACAACTATAAAGGCATTAATAATAAAAACGAGCACACAATCTCATGAGCATATCAAATAAATAAAGTGGAAATATAAATGGATGATAATTTCCTAAGCGTAAATAATGAAATGATATGACTAATCATATGGTGCGCAAAGAAATGATCAAAGAAGCAAGCATGCATGAAATGTGACGAAAAGAAGTCTATGCACAATATGTGCATTCGTATAACGTTCGAACGGTAAACAGAAGGTTCATGCTCGTATAGCGTTCAAACGGTAAACATAAGATTCATGTTCGTATAGCGTTCAGAAACACGTTCGAATGGGGTAAGCCCTGATGGAGGATAAAAAAAATAGATGCGTGTTCGAGTAGCGTTCGTAAACGCGTTCAAACGGAATGAGGCAGAATGCATACGTTCGTGTAGCGTTCGTAAACGCGTTCGAACGGAATGAGGCAGAATGCATACGTTTGTGTATCGTTTGGAAACGCGTTCGAACGCGATTGCCAAAATGGCATCTGAAATGACACAAACATATGCATGGATACACAAATACATAATATAGGACCTCGTGTGCCCGATGGAACACATTTCACATTCAATCGAGTGCACTTCGTCTGGCGCGGCAAAACATTGTGGTAAATGTAGCCTTTAGGCATTTCCCTCGAATAGAAGATCTTTAATCCACCCTAGCTAGCCCATGCACATTAAATTATCAATACCTGAATAAACAAATAAATAATATGGGACATTGTATGCCCGATTGAACACATTTCACATTCAATCGAGTATACCTCGTCCGGTGCGGCAAAACATCATAGTAAAGGTAGCCTTTAGGCATTTCCCTCGAATATAGGACCTTAATCCACCCTAGATAGCCTATGCGCACTAGAATGCAATGCATGCATAAATAAGCAATGATATGCAAAGGGTAAATGACATAATAAAAGGCGCGGCAAAACATCATGGTAAAGGTAGCCTTCAGTCATTTCCCTCGAATAGAGGACCTTTAATCCACCCTAATTAGCCCATGCGCATTATATTACAATGCATACAAATGAATGAGACAATAATGTGGAACTCTGTATATCCGATTAAACATATCTCACATTCAATCAAACATACTTCGTCCGGCGCGGCAAAACATCTTGGTAAAGGTAGCCTTCAGGCATTTCCCTCGAATAGAGGACCTTAATCCACCCTAGTTAGCCCATGCGCATTAAATTATCAATACATGAACAAAAAAATAAATAATATGGGACCTTGTATACCCGATTGAACACATTTCACACGTTCAATCGAGTATACCTCATCCGGCGCGGAATAACATCATGGTAAAGGTAGCTTTTCGGCATTTCCATCAAATAGAGGACCTTTAATCCACCGTAGTTATCCCATGCGCACTAGAATGCAATGCATGCGTAAATAAAACAATGATATGCAAATGGTAAATGACATAATAAAAGGCGCGGCAAAACATCGTGGTAAAGGTAGCCTTCAGGCGTTTCCCTCGAATAGAGGACCTTTAATCCACCATAGTTAGCCCATGCGCATTATATTACAATGCATACAAATGAATGAGACAATAACGTGGAACTCCGTATGTCCGATTAAACATATCTCACATTCAATCAAACATACTTCGTCCGGTGCGGCAAAACATCATGGTAAAGGTAGCCTTTAGGCATTTCCCTCGAATAGAGGACCTTTAATCCACCCTAGTTAGCCCATGCGCATTAAATTATCATACATGAACAAATAACGTACGGAAAGTAAATGGCGGAATGTAAAATGTGAATAATAACGAACAAGATAAAATAAAGTGAAATATATGCCGTTTGTCAAGTGGTACGTGGAGTTGTTTCCCATGTACAGATCGCATTACCGTCCATTCGGATTCGGCTACATAATTTACGTCTGGGTTTCCATCAGATATACCATAAGAGACGACACATATTCCATTCATCCAATAGCCATAGCATACATTACCAATAATACTCATGTGAAATAAAGTAAGAAAATAAATGAAAAATAAAAGAGAATAAATAAAAGGTTCCCTCAGGTCTAACCTCTTTAGTCGTCTCTCAAAAGTGCGGTATGCGGTTTTCGGAAGGGTTGATGCTCCGCAACTCTTCCGGTTCACTGGTTCAACATTTTCCTTTGCTGTTTCAATGTTTAGGCTGCTTTTTTCACTCTGTTTCACTGCTGTTTTCACTGTATTTTCTGGTCACTGTATTGAGGTAAATATGGGACTATTTTGGCGTTTTTAAGGGGTATTGGGGCTGCTGTTTGTGAAGTTATTTGGGCAGTTTCTGGGCTGATTGGTGCGTGTTTAGGGGTGCAGTTTGTGGGTTTTTAGGGTGCAGTTTGGGGACTGTTTTGAAGGGGAATATGGGCTACTATGGGGGCTGTTGAAGGTCGGTTTTGTGTATTGATTTTGAGGGGCTATTGTAGGGTGTTTATTTGGCTACGTGAGTGGAGTTGAGGGGTATCTGAGTGGGCTGATTGGTGCGTGTTTATGCATTGATTTGAGGGGCTGCTGAAGGACGTGTGTGTGTCTTTTGCATGGTCTGCGTGAGGTTTTTATTTTTTTGCTCGGTGTCAGTGAGGTTGAGGGGTTATGAGGCGTGAGGTGGCTGTTTCAAAGGGTTTTCATTGCTCATGTAGCCGTGAAGGATGAGAGGGTGTGGTTTATTTGTTTACGGTCAGTGGGCAGTGATGCGAGAGAGAGAGATGATTGCCGTGAATTGTGTGTGCATGGGAGAAGTGAATGCTAGGGTTGAATGTGTTGGTTTAGGCTTCTTTTTATAGGCAAAGGGTTGGGGTTTACCTTGTGTGAGATGGGAAATGATTTGTGTAATTCTTGGAGATATTTTTAATTAGTGTGTGATAGAGACAAATCTTTTAATTAGGGAAGTGATTAGATATGAATTGATTTGATTAGGAACATGATATATTTGATTTTATTTATTTGTTTAATTTAGGTATGTGATTTGTTTTGATTTAATTGGATTTGATTTAATTTAATTGATTTAATTTAATTTTTGACATGTGTTTTAAATGTTTTAATTATTATGGATGTGATTTAATGGGCTTGGGCTGGGTGGGCGTGTGCTTTGGTTTTGGGCTAGGGATGTGTTTTAAAACAGAGGTCCAACAAGCAAACCCGACGCTTAAGCAAACGAAATTAAATCAACAAGGTGTCAATTTCTGAATTTTCCCTTCCGACGTCCGTTTCCCGCGACTTCCACAATTTAAGAGGTAGTGTCTCCGTGTGAGACTCATCATCGGGACTTATATGCAAAAATGCAGTGCCTACATATGATCTCCTCATTTAACCAAAAATTTTATTTCTAGAAATTTTACGAAGCGAGCTATGAACACGTTTCGACGCTCAGAATCATAGACAAATATCATTTCTAATTGGAATAATACCCAAGAAACCTACACTTTTACCCTCGAGGTAAAAACTTATCATGTTGCGCCACTCTGACGTACACAGGACAACCCAAACCTTAATATAATTAAGATTTGGTTTCCTACCAGTCCATATCTGATATGGAGTCGTAGGAAAAAATTTGGAAAGAACTTTGTTCAAAAGATGAACTACAATAAGGAGCGCCTAGCCCTACAGGTAATAAGGTAGATCTGTGTAACTCGACATAGAGTGAACCATATCCAATAAAGTTTGATTTGTCCTTTCAGACACTCCTTTGTGATGTGGAGTACCTGGATGAGTATATTGAGTGAAAATCTCATTCTCTTTTAAATAATCAGTGAACTCACTGCTCATATATTCAACACCTCGATCCGATCGTAGGCACTTGAAGAATTTTCTAGTTTTTTTTCCACTTCATTTCGTAAATCTTTAAAACTTTCAAAAGTTTCTGATTTATGTTTCATCAAATAAACATAACCATACAGTGACAAATCATCGGTGAAGGTAACAAAGTTTGAATAGCCACTGTGAGTAGTAAGACTCATGGGACCACATACATCAGAATGCACTAGTTCCAACAAGTTAGAGGCACGATGTCCTACACCGGTAAAAGAGGCTTTTGTTATTTTTGTTGGGAATCGGCCGCAAGTGCGCAATGGAAAATCAAGAAGAAATTTTGATACCGCTATCCCTTTGCCCAAGACCCATTTGTTTTGATTATTCTTCATGCCTATGCATGTTACTATATATTCTAAGCATAAGAACTCATAAAACATGCAAAGAAAATAAACCTAAACATGCTAACTATCATAAGAACTCTAATTAAAATAAAGAAAGAAAAAAGACTTACTTGAACCGAAGACTCCTCCACTCCTCCCTCCAATCTACAAGCTTTTCTCAAACTCAACAAGCTCTTCCACGTTCCAAAGAGCCACCCAAGTGTGTGGCCTCCAAAGGTGCACACACCAAAGCCAAAACTCAACGGCAAGACTGTTGGTTTCTTTTATATAGGTCCCAAACAAAGATTAAGCATATGAAATACTAAAAAGAATATATATAAAAGACTTGAAGCATGGCGGAATCATACTTACAAAGTTATGTGATGAAGAAGATGAACAAAAGCTTGAATCTCCAAGCTCCAAGTTGGTTGGTTGGTTTCGGCCAAGAAGAGGAAGAAGACTCCAAGCTCCAAGCTCTTGTATTCCAAGCTCTTTGTTGGTTTCCCTATCACCTCCTTTGATCCCTTGCTTGTGCTAGCAAAAATGGAGAATGGAAGATCAAATCTCCTTTGCCCTTCAATGGTGTTCACGGCAATGAGAGAAGAAGAGAGTGTTTTGATTCATTAATCTTTGATTACCAAAAATCAATTTATATTTATGTTATAATTTATTAAATTAATAATAAATCTATGACATAAGCCATGCAATGGCTTAGAGTGTCAAACACTCAAACTCCATGCAAAGCCTTTGAGTGAAATGCACACTATCACCATGGCAAGCCTTAGAGTGTTTTGTACACTATTAACATTGCAATGCCATATCAATGAAACAAGTGTCATGTGGGCCCCACACGTTTCCCAATGAAAGTGGGCCCACGTCCACTCACGCGTTCGGGTTCGATATTTCCGAAAACGAACCCGAGCTAGCGTCGCGACGTTAATTCAATCGGATTTAAATAAATAATCGCTCCCAGCGAAATTATTATTTACGTCGCTTACGAATTAATTCTAAATTAACTCGTACGCCGAATTAAATCTAATTTTAATTTCGCGTCGAAATCGAATTTCGATTATATCGAATATAATAATTATACGATTAATTCCAAATTAATCGTTCTCTCTCTCTAAATAAGGCACTTTATCCGAGATAAAGTTTCTCCGCAATTAATCCAAGATTAATTAAGTTCGAATCAAATATCATAGGTGAATCTTTCAGGAAGCGACCCAAGAGATCTCCGGATATTTTGGCAGTAAATACGGTCGTCGGATAATCCGAACACGTACGTACCTCGTACTACGTCTTTACCGATTCACAAGACAAGGTTGGCTTCTAGCAAAGCGCCATGCCTACCCAATTCTCCAGAAATATTCTAATAGGAATATAAGATCTGTATCAGGGCGTAGTATACCGTAGTATTGCGTAAATCGATCCAGTATCGGATGATCACATGCTAGGCCTGGGCTGGGAGATGTGTCTGCCCCGTACGGAAACATATATCGGACATCAAACAGCTAGTCTCTTTAATCAGACAATCCTGACCTAGTCATATTGTCCCGACGGTTGCAACCTTTTATAGAGTAATACGTTCTGTGCCCTGCGTGATCATCGCCTCCATATGTCTGAAGCGATAATTCCATCTTGACATCACATACAGCACACTACGATTCTCGATAAACCCAGAAAAGGTGTACAAAGAACCGGTTAGGGTCCCCAACCACCAAAACCAAAGTTTACCGATTGTCGCAAGTACTAGCGATGATAAGTCTCAGGTTAGGTAAGACCATATACACCTACCCTGATGCGGCCTCCCATTAGACACGCAGACATACTACCAATGGGATCCGCGGGGTCTATCCAGAGCGAAGCTGTTTTCCGTACCATCGTTAAAACACAAACCTCCTATTGCACTTGCATAAGTATCCAATACTTAAATATATGAGAACTATGCTGTTGTGCCCTCACAACGTGCACAAGCGCAATAATACTAGTTATTCCGCATTTCGATGTCCGATCTCGAATACTCCGACTAGGGATATTTAATGATTAAACTTTTATAGATGATACTGTCTCATATCATCTCAATCCAGTGTTAATCATATGGACTTTCGCCATTTATTAGTCAAAGTAAATAATATTACAAAACGGCAAAAGGCAATTTCATTATCACATAGTTAATTTTGATACATAATACCATATCATTTACAAACAGTGACGCTATGGACATAAGTCTAACAATCTCCCACTTGGCCTATAGCCAGTCACTCAAGCATCTAATACCGAACTATGTAGTGTCGTTCAAAAACTTGCTGAAGAACAGACTTCGTCAGCGGATCTGCAATGTTGTCATCTGATGTGACCTTCTCGACCTTTACATCGCCACGATGTATAATCTCCGAATCAGATGGTAACGTCGAAGAACATGCTTGGACCTTTGATGAGACCTTGGTTCCTTAGCCTGTGCTATAGCTCCGTTATTGTCACAAAACAATGGGAACGGGCTCAGCTGCTAACGGAAATACCCCTAATCCGATTAGGAACTTTCGGATCCAAACTGCCTCCTTTGGCTTTCAGATGCAGCGAGGTACTCCGCTTCTGTTGTTGAATCGGCAACAGTATCTTGCTTGGAAGATTTCCAGCTCACTGTCCGTTATTTTATTCAAACAAAAAAATGTACCCGGATTGCGACTTGTAGTCATCCTTGTCGGTTTGGAAACTTGCATCGGTATACACAGATACCGCCAAGTTCTCCACCTCCATAATTAAGAAAGCATCCTTAGTTCGTTTAAGATACTTAAGGATATTCTTAACTGCTATCCAGTGACCTTCTCCTGGATCAGCCTGATAGCGACGCACATGCTCAAAAGCATATGAGACATCAGGTCGTGTACATATCATGGCATACATGATCGA
Source organism: Zanthoxylum bungeanum (assembly GCA_019454045.1). Taxonomy (NCBI): domain Eukaryota; kingdom Viridiplantae; phylum Streptophyta; class Magnoliopsida; order Sapindales; family Rutaceae; genus Zanthoxylum; species Zanthoxylum bungeanum. The sequence goes on from SKCR01029783.1 coordinate 66,334, forward strand.
TCCGACTGCCGAGGCGAACGGTATCCGACTCATGTTGTTTCTCCTCCTGAGTCTTAGGACACATGTCTTTAGACAGAGAGGTACCTCGTACCATTGGAACCAATCCCCTCTTGGATTGTTCCATGTTGAATCTCTTCAACACTTTATCAATGCATGTACTCTGGGAGGAGGTCCAAGCAGCTTTCTAGATCTATCCCTGTAGATTTTTATTCAAGAATAAAGGCCTGCTTCTCCCAGATCTTTCATGGAGAATTTTAATGAAAGCCAAGCTTTCACCGACGTCAGCATGGGAATGTCATTGCCTATTAGCAATACGTCGTCGACATTTAAAGGACAATAAAAGTAAGTGATCTCCCACTAACCTTCTTGTATACACAAGGGTCATCTGCGTTTTGCACGAAATCATTCCTTTATGATCTCATCAAAACGCTGATTCCATGACCGTGATGCTTGCTTTAATCCATAAATGGATCGATTTAACTTACAAACCTTGTTTGCAAGTCTAGGTACGATAAAACCGTCAGGCTGTTGCATATTAAACATCCTCCAAAAGGTTTCCGTTAAGGAAAGCGGTTTTAACGTCCATCTGCCATATCTCGTAATCGAAATATGCAGCTATTGCAAGCATTATCCGAATGGATTTAATAATGGCAAAGGGTGAGAAGGTTCGTCATAATCAATAACCATATTGTTGACGCTACCCCTCTTCGCTACAAAGCCTAGCTTTGTACGTTTGTACGTTGCCATCCATGTCGGTCTTCTTCTTGAAGATCCATTTGCATTCCAATAGGCTTCAACCTTCTGGTGCATCAACCAGTGTCCAAACTTGGTTGGCGTACATGGAATCCATCTCGGACTTCATGGCTTCTTGCCATAAAGCGGAATCGATATTTTGTATCGCTTCCTCATACGTAGCCGGCTCATTATCCTCAATAAGATTAATATCTACATGAGGTGAGATCAGGAACCATACCTCTCAGGTATTGTTCTGACTCTCTCCGACCTACGCGGGTCCTTGTGTATGTGAAGTTTGTGGTACAGACTCATCCCGGATGGTCTGTTCATGTTCCGTCATTGATTCATTGCAAGGAACAGTATCACACGATCTTCATCGAGTTCTACTTTCTCCCACTTGCCACTTGCATTTAGGAATTCCTCTCAAGGAAAACGGCATGTAGAGCAACAAATACTTTGTTCTCTTGTGGGGTGATAGAAGTAATATCCTTTGGTTTCCCTAGGATATCCTACGAAAAGGCATTTATATGATTTGGGTTCAAGTTTGGTACCTTCCAAACGTTTAACATATGCCAAGCATCCCCAAATCTTCAGGAAAGAGAAACCTGGTTTCCTTCCGGTCCATATCTCATATGGAGTCTGTTCAACAGACTTCGACGGTACCTTATTCAAAATAAGTATAGCACTGTTTAATGCATATCCCCCAGAAGGATATTGGTTAGCTCAGTGCGACTCATCATTGACCTCACCATGTCCAACAAGGTGCGGTTTCTCCGTTCGGACACACCGTTTAATGGTGGTGTTCCAGGAGGAGTCCACTGTGGAAAGAATACCATATTCTTTCAAGTAATCTTGAAACTCATAACTTAAGTATTCGCCACCACGGTCTGACCGTAATGTCTTAATACTCTTCCCTGTTTGTTTCTCCACTTCGTGTCGAAACTCTTTGAATTTCTCAAAAGTTCCGACTTGTGTTCATAAGATTACACATAACCGTAACGAGATGCATCATCTGTAAAGGTTACGAAGTAGTGAAATCCACCTCTAGCCTGGCCAGACATGGGCCCGCATACGTCAGTATGTACAAGAGCCAACAGTTCTGTGGCACGTTCACCTTTACCGTAAAAGGTGATTTAGGCATTTTGCCTAAAAGACAAGATTCGCAGACGTCATATGAATTGGGATCAAATTCGTCCAAGTACCCACTCTTCGAAAGTGTGGATATGCGAGTCTTGTGATGTGTCCCAGACGACAATGCCACATATAAGCTTCATCTTTTAGATTATTTCTTTTGAGCCTTTTGTTCGTTATTAGGAGATTCATTTATATTCAAAATATAAAGACCGTTATTTGCAACAGCTGTGCAAATTTCTGCATCATTTTTATATTAAATAACACCCAGTGTTCCTGAATACAAAAGTGTAACCCTGCTGGGTTAACAAGGATACAGATATAATATTCCTAGTTAAACTAGGTACATAATAACAGTTCAAAAGTTTTAAGTTCATGCCCGAGGGCAGTTCTAAAAAACAAAGTCCCTACGGCCAAAAACAGCAACTGGTGTTCCGTTTCCAACCCGTAGATCCATCTCCCCGGATGCCAGCACCATGCTATCCTGCAGATCCTGCACATCAGTACAAATATGAGCACCACAACCAGAATCAAAAATCCAATTTTAAAACTAGAAGTATTCATATTTATCTCAATAACAAAACATACCAGAAGCGATAGCCTTGCCATCCTTGATATCCTCCTTCTGCCCTTTGCCCATTCGGCAGTCACGGTTCCAGTGACCCCTCTTGCCGCAGTTGAGGCAGATGTCCTGAGATTTGTCCTTTGGCTTCCTAGAAGCCACTGTCACTTTGCCTTTGCCCTTTTTCTTGAACTCTTCTTCCTTGCACCTCCAATTGCCTTCGGGCCACACTTTGGGCATGAGAGGGCGATGCAAATGCGCCTCGCGCCTTGCTCCCCTTTAGGAGTTCCCTTTCGGACATCCTTCAAAGATAGAAACAACTCTCCAAGAGTGTCATCTGTATCCATCAACTTATAGTGACTATGATTTGTTTCAAGTATCAGGAAGTGACTGTAAGATCATATCTATAGTCAGCTCAGCCTCCAAGACTATTCCCATATTGGCCAACTCATCAATATCGGCGATCATTTGAGCCCCATGGGCTTCAACTGATGCGCCATCTGTCATCCGGGAGCGGAAGAGTTCCTTACTAGCTCGTACCTCTTCATCCGCTTAGTGCGGTGAAGATCACGCAATCTTGCAATCATGTTATAGGGATCCAAGTCCCTATTCTGGCGTCTGAAATGCTGGGTCATTGCAGCTAGCATAACTGACTGAGCTTGGTCACAATCATCACTATGAGTTTTCCATAACTCTAGCTCCAGTGGCTCAGTGGGTTTAGGCGGGAGAGGTCTCTGAATAGTATACAGTTATCCTCTCAGCCCCAAGCACTATCTTGAGGTTCATTTCCCAGTCGGCAAAGTTTGTCCCTCTGAAGACATTATCGCCCATGATATGTCAACGGATATTACCTTTGCCAATCATCTTGACAAACTATAGTCCAACTATAAAGTCAACGATGTTATGGGTACAGTCAAACGTTACAATAAAAATAACAATATATTAGTCCAACTAATTAAAATATTGACGAAATGTTTTTGAAAGACGCGTAAGGCTAAGTATCTGAACGAAATTGCCAAATTCAATAATAGCCTCCCACTATTTTCTTCAAGTTTCTAACCCTCGTAGACAACTCGGGAAATCTAATTTCCTAGTGGGCTAGGATCCTGTTAAATAACACACACCTTGACTTTGGCCAACAAGTTGTATGATATTTAACTAGGTAGATCTCGAAGATCAATTGGATCCCATCCCAATTCCTAGGATCCGGTTAGGTGGACATCCAAGTTCGAAACATATATATCTAATACATATGTCAATGTATCCAATACATTTTCCTAACCATTTCCTCTGAATCAACTAAGCCTTGGCTTTGCACAACAAACCTAATGATTCCAGTAAGCGGGGACCCATTGACAAGGAAAATTTCGTAATCAATGTCGATGGACAAGAAGTGATCTTGACTTTGGCCAACAAATCACAACTTGGACAGGACACCGAGTGTAACAAAATTCTCATGATTCAAACACATCCTCAATTGACAAAGGTCTTGACTTTGGCCCAACAAACCAATGCCAATTTCGGATCTTGAGAAAGAATCATTCAACGGAAGGAAAATCGCTTAATATTGTTTGAGGGATTTTTGCGCGTAATTGGCAACCAATTTATTTATCTTTGTTAGGTCTCATCATCATACACCCTTAAGCATGCTTCTAAAAACATCATAAAGCGCGTAATAAAGTAAAGTGATAGTGATATGCGGATGGATATTTAAACAACTTGTTCCTAGAACAAATCACTCCCTTTCCTCTCCCCGGCTAGCACTATTCTACAACTACCCAATTACATAATACAATATAAGAAACCTCATTTACATTGAGGGGATTAGGTGAGAAGAGAATACAAAAGAGATAAAGAGATAAGGCTGGGACACGCAGGTCCAATTATAAATTCCAAATTTACAATAATTTCTAAAATTACCCTTTTCCCTTCTAATATCCATCCGATATACACTATTCATTCATCACATACATATATATTCAAACAGCATGCTTTTACAACCAATCTAATCAATTAATTAGTCTTATTTAAAGTGATCATCCAATGTTCAACAACAACGGTTTGATTTTGTGCGAGTCCAAACTCGATTGAGAATAAGTAAATAAAGTACGAATTCGCGAATTATATCGAACTACTAATTAAATCTAATTCAATTCGTATTCAATACTAATCCAATTATTTAATTATGAATTCAAATGTTACACTTTTAATATGCTTTAAAGGACTTAGATTCTAAATCTAATCCTATTGGGTCTCAAAGCCCAATTAACATCCAATGTTGAATTTAATTCAAGTCAAATGGGCTTAGAATTGATTATTAAGGCTTGGGCTTTTGGTCAATGTGGGTCAAAAACCAATTGCCAAGCCCAAATAGGAATCACCCTTAAGTGCCATAAAACCAATTTTAAGGCCCATAAGCCAATTAATTATGAAAGCCCATAAAGAGAGATTATCCACTTGCCTTAACTTAAATTTTAATATTCCAAACATTAAAGTCCAATTAATTAAAGTGTTCATCTCAGATTAATATATTAAACCAATATTTCAAATACCCATTTAATTTATTAATCATGTATTTGTCAATTAAATGTCCAACATTAATTTATCAAAATTCAACTCAATTCATGTCCTTGTTGATTCGGCCAAGGTGAGTGTTTTTGTGTCGATTTGTTTTTCAATCCGATTGAATACTAATCTACGTCCCGTATACGTTCTAAGTCATCCAATGAACTTAAACACAAAAAAAAATTCCAATACATCAAATGCAAGATTACATTCGGCCAAAGGTCAAAATATGGGGAAAAATCATCCAATGCATTTTTCATAAAATTGATTTCATGTATCATCATTCTATATACATGCAAGCATACTTATTAATCAAATTTCATAAGAACATGCTTTTATCAATTTCACCATATCATTCGGCCAAGGCATATATTGGGGGAAAAAATCATCCAATGCATTTTTCATGAAATTGATTCCATATATCATCATGTTATACACATGCAAGCATACTTATTAATCAAATTCATAAGAAACATGCTTATATCAATTTCACACACCCATTCGGCCAAGGTCAAAATATTGGGGAAAACAATCATCAATGCATTTTCATAAATTGATTTCATATAATGTCATTTAACATACATATAAGCATCTCATTCATCAAATTTCACAAGAAACATGCTTCAATCAATTTTACCCAAAATTTTAACCTAAAGTATTTCATGCTTAAACCTAGCTCTGATACCATTGTTGGTTTCTTTTATATAGGTCCCAAACAAAGATTAAGCATTATGAAATACTAAAAAGAATATATATAAAAGACTTGAAGCATGGCGGAATCATACTTACCAAGTTATGTGATGAAGAAGAAGATGAACAAGCTTTGAATCTCCAAGCTCCAAGTTGGTTGGTTGGTTTCGGCCAAGAAGAGGAAGAAGACTCCAAGCTCCCAAGCTCTTGTATTCCAAGCTCTTTGTTGGTTTCCCTATCACCTCCTTTGATCCCTTGCTTGTGCTAGCAAAAATGGAGAATGGAAGATCAAAATCTTCCTTGCCCTTCAATGGTGTTCACGGCAATTTGAGAGAGAGAGAGAGTTTTGATTCATTATAATCTTTGTATTACCAAAAATCAATTTATATTTATTTATAATTTATTAAATTAATAATAAATCTATGACATAAGCCATGCAATGGCTTAGAGTGTCAAACACTCAAACTCCATGCAAAGCCTTTGAGTGAAATGCACACTATCACCATGCAATGCCTTAGAGTGTTTTGTACACTATTAACATGCAATGCCATATCAATGGAAGTGTCATGTGGGCCCCACACGTTTCCCAATGAAAGTGGGCACACGTCCACTCACGCGTTCGGGTTCGATATTTCCGAAAAATCCGAGCTAGCGTCGCGACGTTAATTCAATCGGATTTAAATAAATAATCGCTCCCAGCGAAATTATTATTACGTCGCTTACGAATTAATTCTAAATTAACTCGTACGCCCGAATTAAAATAATTTAATTTCGCGTCGAAATCGAATTTCGATTATTATATCGAATATAATAATTATATCGATTAATTCCAAAATTAATCGTTCTCTCTCTCTAAATAAGGCACTTTATCCGAGATAAAGTTTCTCCGCAATTAATCCAAGATTAATAAGTCGAATCAAATATCATAGGTGATTCTTCAGGAAGCGACCCAAGAGATCTCCGGATATTTGGCAGTAAAGTAAATACGGTCGTCGGATAATCCGAACACGTACGTACCTCGTACTACGTCTTTACCGATTCACAAGACAAGGTTGGCTTCTAGCAAAGCGCCATGCCTACCCCAATTCTCCAGAAATATTCTAATAGGAAATAAGATCTGTATCAGGCGTAGTATACCGTAGTATTGCGTAAATCGATCCAGTATCGGATGATCAATGCTAGGCCCTGGGGCTGGAGATGTGTCTGCCCCGTACGAAACATATATCGGACATCAACAGCTAGTCTCTTTAAATCAGACAATCCTGACCTAGTCATATTGTCCCGACGGTTGCAACCTTTATAGAGTACTAGTTCTGTGCCTGCGTGCGTATCATCGCCTCCATATGTCTGAAGCGATACTTCCATCTTGACATCACATCCAGCACACTACGATTCTCGATAAACCCAGAAAGAAAAGGTGTACACAGAACCGGTTAGGGTCCCCAACCACCAAAACCAAAGTTTACCGATTGTCGCAAGTACTAGCGATTGTAAGTCTCAAGGTTAAGACCATATACACCTACCTGATGATGCGGCCTCCCATAGACACGCAGACATATACCAATGGGATTCCGCGGGGTCTATCCAGAGCGAAGCTGTTTTCCGTACCATCGTAAAACACAACCTCCTATGCACTTGCATAAGTATCCAATACTTAAATATATGAGAACTATGCTGTTGTGCCCTCACAACGGCACAAGCGCAATACTAGTCTATTCCGCATTATCGATGTCCGATCTCGATATACTCCGACTAGGGATATTTAATGATTAAACTTTATAGATTGATACTGTCTCATATCATCTCAATCCAGGGTAATCATATGGACTTTCGCCATTTATTAGTCAAAGTAAATAATATTACAAAACGGCAAAAGGCAATTTCATTATCACATAGTTAATTTTGTACAATAATACCATATCATTTACAAACAGTGACGCTATGGGACATAATGTCTAACAAAGACTACGCCTTGAGTGCACAGGTATTTTACCATTGTGCAAGCCTAGGCAAATACCTTAAAACTTTTAACTCGAGGTTCCTCCAGTCAAGTTGAATTAAGGATCCTCAAAATCAGTGACTTACTCTTAAAATTTAGAGTGGCTCACTTATATAAACCCAAGATAGAAGGTTTGGTGTAAAAATTTGTAAAGAATTCTTTGGGTTTATATAGGTGCTCCAAGGACAGTAAAATTAATTAAGAATCCGATGTGGGATAAAAGATAATTTAATCTTAGCCATTGGATCTTAATTTTGGTTTAAGGAAGTTATTATAAGATTATAAAACCCTAATAAGAGTTTGGGCCGAATTGGAATTCAAAATAAATAACAAATAAATTTTTTTTTACTATTCACATTTTATTTATTTATTTATTTAATTATTCCAATTCCCAAGGTGCCCCTATCGCATTCACCAATCCCTAAGCCACTATGGAACCTCATAAATGATATGTTCAATAATTAAACACATTGAACCATTTATGAACAATTCCTAGAGCAATCATATATGTGTTAAATTTGTATTGTGCACTGTTAACCATTGATTCGACTTTGTTGTGTGTGAGCTTTTGGGTTCCCCTCAAGTTGGACATGAAATGAATCGTGATAATTTAATCGAACATAAATTATCCTCCGATCAGATGGTCGTTCGATTTCAATGACCAAGGTTGACATCTAGCAACATGCCAAGGCCCCCAATGAGAAGGAAAGATATATACCCATTATGTATGTGATTTACAAATGATACGGTCCCTCGCATCACTATATTCCCACCATTTGACCTAGGGTATGGAAATTGTCTACCCATATAGTCAAATATATGATGTTGATAGTGTCATGAATCGTGCTACCAAGAATCTCACATGATTCTTTCGTTGCGGCCACAGTCTCCAGCACTGATCACACATATCAACCCGTGAACTGGAATACTACTCTTATAAGAAAATATTATCCGAGAGAGTGGTAATTCTATGTTGTATCTTTAAAAACTTCATGTGTTTCAACAAATGACCCAATCATACCCTATGACCGGATTCTTTTGAACCTGGAAAGAGAATGTCAAGTTATTTGATCCACCAATAAGATTGTAAAGACCTCAAGTCTCCATATGGGATAAAACACTCCAGGTGTGAAAACTTTTGGCGGTCAGTTCGATGGACACGAGCAACTCATTGCATCCATGTGATACCCCAAGCGGATGGATCTCCGTTAGTAGCCTATGAGATTAGCTACCCCACTTAAGGGCGGGATCATATCATCATGCTAGTCTCTCCGCTTTTGTGAACACCCAGTTATTCAAAAAAACTATACTAGGAACGTTTAAGAGTAATGATTCTCATAAGGCGTGGAAAGAACAGCCATCATCTTATTACTCCAGGGCTTTATTACAGTGTTGATGATTCATATAAGTTATGTAAGATGTATAATAAAGATTGCATTGTTATTAATAATAAAAATATTACAAATACATGTACATATAGCCCATCCACAAGTTGGGTTAGAGGGCATATCCCTAACAATTTTTACCCTGAATGCAAGATTCACAAGTTAGGTTGGCTCTATAATGAGATTCTCAATCAAACCATTGCTGACCAATTGGTAAGGCGTCGTACGCCAATATGACCTTCTTAAGATCTTCGGTCCTGATCGTTTCTCATTGTGACAACTATGCAACTCAGAAATGAAGTAGGTTTCTGAAGGAAGAAAGAGATGTAGGTTTCTGAAGGTGATTCGACACTCCCTTCTTAAGATCTTACTCAGCAGTAAGCAACATCATATGCAATTCACTATAAGAACATCGAATCCCATGCATATTAAAATTCTGTAAAAACTGGCGAAATGAGCTCGGGAGCGAGCCTAGTATCAAACTACGACCAAATGTATCATTGAGTGGAAAGTCATATCACCTCAATTGATCAATCAAATCAATCATATGAAGTACATACGGGCTGACTGATGACGCGAGCTGATGAACCCTGGCCACTTCTAGTCTTGAGTGATGAAACATTCCACCGCCACTATGAACGTGATTTGTATTGACTCATAAAAAGCTCTTAAGCCGAGTGATTATGCTATACGCATCGGGCATATAAATATATTTCCTCTTCAACTTCCGAGTCAACGAACGAAAGATGTATGATATAATCTTTAGGTCATCATTCTTGCATTTCTGGAAGGTTCTGTGCTCCTCGGGTGTTGACTTGGGTGGTATAGCTAAATGTATCGGTCCATCCAAGACATACAATAACCTCTTGAATCGAGGACAATCCTCAAATTCATTTCATAGTTAGCAAAATTTCAGGCACTTTTAGTTTATTTGTATCAAGCATATGAGCTAAAGGATTGGAAGACGAATAGCCAACCATTGTAAATCTATCATATAAATAGCGAAAGAAAATATTAGTAGATAATATAGTTTCATTCAGTATCAAACAAAACATCAAATAAATCATGGATTTTTAATTTAAAAGACGCCTACCCACTGAAACATGCAATATTGTAATCTCCAAACATAAAGTAATAAAATAATTAAATTAAATTCTATAGTAGGAAGTAGATCCCATAAATATATTTCAGTCTACTACTTTGGCATGCTCTTGCCTACATATATTAATTAGGTAGACAATCATTGTCAATCACAAAAAGTGACTCATGATTTTCAGTCCTGATCGTTTCTCGTTGTGACAACTTTGACACATTCACAAGGAGGCATTTTCAAGGATAAACTTGTAAATGATAAACTTAAAATACTCATGTAATCCTGATAGCTTTGGAACGTTCAGGATTTCATTTTCAATTAAATTTATCTATATCTAAATATAATCGGTATAAATAAATTCTTATCGACTACATTCTCACAGCTTTGGCACATTCTTGAATATAGCCATAGAAATTTATTTATATCTGTATTGACAAGGCAGACCAAGTAAAAAAACATACACAAATACATATTACTTTAAAGCCATATTAAAGGGGAATTTTCCGCTAAACTATCAAACAGATTAGTTAGATCCAATCTTAGAATACATGCATCTAAGGAAATAAGTTTAGGATTACATATCAAATATCAAGTTAGAATAATTTCATGGATTAAGAATCAGACTCGCTCTGATACCATTTATTGGTGTATTTACGGTTTTGCAGGGTAGTGCAGCGGAAGGCGAAAAATCATATTTTTCAAATTTCAAAAATTTTATTTAGACAATTGAAATAAACTATTTATTTTAATATTGAATCCCAAATAAAATTTAGAAATTTCCAAAATACCATATTACCGAAAATTTTGTAAGTTACAAACTTTTTGTAATTTGCTCATTTTAGTCCAAAAATGTCAATTACACAATAAGTGTTTCCAAAACACTATTAAATTGATAGTATACTTCTTATATACTCAATTACATCCATAGAATGAAAAGCCCCAATTTAGCATTAGGCATAAACCCTAGAAATTTCAATTAATCAAATTAACCAAATTTCACCAAATTGGCTTTCAATCTAGCAATGGAATAATCTATCCAACATTCTTAAAGTCTCATCACATCCAAAAAAACTTAAGAACAATGTAGGATTCCATAAAGTGTCATAGAAACGTGTAGAATGACAACTTAAAAGTATTTAACAAATGTCTTTACATGTGAGACATATAATTGTAAATTCCAAATACATTATTTAATAAATTAATTAATTAATATTTTATTAATAATAATTAAATTAAATGATAATGTATTTCTACATTACACTAAATGAGTAAAATACATTCATGGTTAACATATGTTTCAATTCATTTGTAATTAATTAATGCATATCTAATCAAATTATGTATCTAATACATATACACATTAATTTAGGAAATTACGAATGTCCCCGCATGTGTAATTTTCGTTTAACCGTTTTAAACGATTTCCGAATAATCAATATTATTCGTTATAAGTCGCCCTAATGCTCTTACGAGTATTTTTTAGTATGTGAGACTCTCTAAGTTCAGGTATTCGTAATATAATCTAATACCGTGTCCATAATTTACCCACTAATAAATTATGACGACTACAAATATTCTCGCTGAACCATACAAGTTGGAGATCTTCGCATACATATAATCCATCTGTCATGGGAATCAGATAAATTACCAGAGAGATAAATATAATCGTCAAATCTCATAAGGTATAATTCCATCGACGTATAGATTCACGATTTCTCAATAACACTCAGAACTCATTTTCGGGTGTACCATGGCCATGGATTTGATAAATCGCAAACTCAAGAAGTGAACACCTAAATCATGTACTTAGGACTAACGGATACTCTATAGATACATCAACGGATATCATGAGCATTAGTCCATACCCAACGAACATGTGGAGGTCTAACTGTTGGGTTTTCTAGGTCAAACCAAGATCAATTAAGCATAAAAGCATGTGAATACAATAAAGTAAGAATGCGGAAAATACTCACTTTGATCGGTTTTGATGTAGGAGGATAACAAAAATTCCAAGCCTTTGTGTTGTGCTCCAAGCTCCCTTTGATGTATGTAAAGCTTCCAAGCATCTCCTTGAATTCCAAACTCATGGATATTTTTCCCTAACACCTTTGTAAGACTCATTTAATGTGCTAGCATTCATGATTTTGAAGCAAAATCAAGAAGAAGTGAAGCCTAGCTTCACGCCAAAGAGGAGGGAGAAAGAAGGCCAAGGTTTCGGCCTTGATGAAGATAGAAAGAGAGAGATGAGTGTTGTGTTTTGTTTTTTAAAACCTAATACCAAAAGTCTACCAAGTTTTTGGTATATGCTTTTCCAAAAAGAAAAAACAAAAACATTTGGAGGGAAAATGGCATTAATTGCTCTCAACTACTCCCACCACTCAAAAAGTGACTTGAATCACATTACAAAAAGTTGATGTGACTTCCATCACAAAAGGTGACTTGCGATGTGACTTGTGGGCCCCACTTTAATTCAAATCCGAGTGGGCCCCTGAAAACACATTTCGGGATCGGGTTCGTTAATTCCAAATTAACGAATTTTTCGTTGCGACGTAATTAAATCAAATTAATTAAATAATTATGCCTAGCAAAATTACTATTCATGTCTCTCGCGAATTAATTCTAAACTAATTCGTTTGCCCGAATTAAAATCCAATTTAATTCACGTCAAAATCTAATTTCGTTTAATATATCGAATATATTATTTATCGATTAATTCCAAATTAATCGTTCTCTCTCTTAAATAGTATTTTATCCAAGATAAAATCTCTCCGTAATTAATCCTAGATTAATTTTCTCTCTCATCTAATTAATCCTAGATTAATTATGTTCGAGTCATACGTCATCGGAAAATCTTCGGGAAGCGACCCATGAGATCCCTGGATATGTTGGCAGTAAATTCGTTTGTCGGACTATCCGAACACGTACGTACCTAGTACTATATTTTTACCGATTTACAAGACATGGTTGGCTTCTAGCAAAGCATCGTGCTTACCCAATTCTCCAGAAATATTCTTTTAAGGAATATGTAATCTATGTCAGGCGTAGTATACGTAGTATTCCGTATTACGATCCAGTATCAGATGCCACATGCTAGGCCTGGGGCTGGAATTGTTGTTTGCCCGTACGAAGCATATATCGGATCTCTGGTAACTAGTCTCTATAATCGGATAAACATGACCTAGTCATAATATCTTGATGACTGCAGTACTAAAGAGTACTAGTTCCGTATCCTGCGTGATCATCATCTCCATATGACTGGAAGATATTCCATCTGACATCTCACACAATACACTATGATCTCAATATACCAGAAGAGGCGTACGCGGAACCTGTTCAAGCCCCAGAGGACCAAAACCAAAGTATATTGATTGTCGCAAGTATAACGATGCAAGTCTCAGGTTAAGACAAAATACACCTACCCTGATTCAGACTTCCATAGACACATAGTCATACTACCAATGGTATTCCGAGGGGTCTATCTACATCGAAGCTGTTTCCGTACCATCAGTAAACACAACCTCATATTACACTTGCATAGTATCCAATACCCAAATATATGAGAATTATGCCGTTATGCTCCCATAACGCGCACAAGTGCAATACTAGTCTATTCCGCATTATCGATGTCAATTCTCGATAATACTAGACTAGGGATATTTAATGATTAAACCTTGTGGATTAATATTGTCTCATATCATTTAATCCGGAACTAATCATATAGGACTTTATCATTTATATATCCCGGTAATCCAATTACAAATGATAAAAGAGCAATTTCCTTGTACATAGTTAATTAGTACAACAACACAATGTTGTACAAATAGTGATGCTATGGGTCACAATTGTCCAACAATTCCAAGTTGCTATAGCCAATCACTGAAGTGTCTACCCTGAAGTATGTAAGGGTCGCTCAAATTAGCTGAGAAACAGCTTCGTCAGCGAATTGCAAGGTTATCATCTTATGCGATTTATCGATCATAACATCGCCACGATGTATGATCGACGAAATCAGAGAATAGTGGAAAGTATATACTTGGATCGTTGATGAGAGACCATTAATTCTTTAGCATGTGATTTAGCCTAACTCAAGCTGCTTAACAGTGTTGGATAATATGACCCATAGCGTCACTATTTGCACAGAACATTGTGTTGCTGTAGCAAAATTAACTATGTAACAAGGAAATTGCACTCTCATCATTTGTGATTAGATCACCTTAGATATATAAATGAAGAGAGGTCCCTATGATTAGTTCCTGGATTGAGATGATATGAGACAGTATCAGTCCACGAAGGATTAATCATTAAATATCCCTAGCCGTAGTATTATCGAGACTGGACATCGATAATGCGGAATAGGCTAGTATTGCACTTGTGCGCGTTGTGAGGGCACAACGGCATAGTTCTCATATATATAAGTATTGGATACTTATGCAAGTGCGATAGGAGGTCGTGTTTCACCGATGGTACGGGAAACAGCTTCGCTCTGGATAGACCCCTCGGAATCCCATTGGTATTATGACTATGTGTCTATGGGAGGCCGAAATCAAGGTAGGTGTGTATAGTCTTAACCTGAGACTTACATCGCTAATACTTACGATAATCGATAGACTTTGGTCTTGGTGGTACAGGGCTTAACCGGTTCTGTGTACACCACTTCTGGGTTTATCAGAAGTCGTAGTGTATTGGATGTGATGTCGAGACGGAAGTATCACTCCAGTCATATGGAGATGATGTCACGCAGGATACGGTATTAGTGCTCTTAAGTGATGCGCATCCAATCGTGATATTATGACCAGGTCATGAATATCCGATTATAGAGACTAGTTACCAGACATCCGATATGTGTTTCGGACGGGGCAGACACTTATCCAGCCCCAGCCCTAGCACGTGACTATCCGATACTGGGCCGATATGCACAATACATTAGTATACTACGCTTGATACAGATCTTAATATTCTTAAATGGATATGTCCGGAGAATTGGGTAGACTTGGTGCTTTGCTAGGAGTCGACCTTGTCTCGTAAATCGGTAGAACGTAGTACTTGGTACGTACGTGATTCGGATACTCCGACGACCGTATTTACTGCCAGATTATCCGGGGATCTCATGGGTCGCTTCCCGATAATCCACCGATGACGCACAACTCGCACTCTTGAATAATCTGGGATTATACAGAAGAGAGAGAAAATTAATCTAGGATTAATAACGGAGATATTTATCCGGGATAAAATGTCGTCTAAAGAGAGAGAACGATTAATTCGGAATTAATCGATGTATTAATATATTCGATATATTAGACGAAATTAGATTTCGACGCGGAATTAAAATAGATTTTAATTCGGGCAAACGAGTTAATTTAGAATTAATTCGTTAGCGACGTAAATAATAATTTCGGTAGCCGCAATTATTCGATTGAATTAACGTCGCGACGTAAGCTCAGTATTTCGGAAATATCGAACCCGAACGCGTGAGTGCACGTGGGCCCACTTTCATTTGGAAACGTGTGGGGCCCACATGACACATGTCATTCTAATGCATTGCATGTAGATTGTGTACATTGCACTCAATGTCATTGCATGGAGTTTGAGTGTTTGACACTCTAAGCCATTGCATGCTTTGTGTCATAATTTTATTATTAATTTAATAAATATTATGGCATAAATATAATTGATTTTGGTAAATCATTTTAAAACTTAAACAATTTCATCTCTCTCAAAATTCTCTCTCCTCTCACGCAAAAATGAAAGGTTGCTCACTGGTTTTGAACCAGTTGGGCGTGATAAGGGAAGCAAGAGTGGTTTTCATGGTGAAAATCAAGTGCTAGCACACTTACAAGTCTTGCGAAGGTGGTAGGGAGGTTCGACCATGAGGCGGGACTCATCCGATGGAGTTGGAGCTTCGTTTTGAGACCCGAAACTGCCAAGACAGTGAGCATGGACTGGTTGCAGTGGCTTACAAGGCAGTGCGTTTTTGGGCCTTGATTCGTCTTCAAATCGACATAACCGATCAATGTAAGTATTCCGCTATCTTCATTGGTGTATTCACGCATGTTTTCATGTCTTGTTTGATCTTGGGACTTAGTAAATAAACCAACAATGGCATCAAGAGCTAATGTTGCAAGCATGAAATTTAGGGTTTAAAATTTGGGTAAATGTTTGTTGAGCATGATTTGAATAAATTGTTTGTTTGAGTATGTTTATAACATGTTTAATTCATTTTGGTTGGACTAATTTGATGAAAATGATTTGGAATTATTTTCCCCAAATATTTGTCCTTGGCCGAATGGTTGATGATTTTGGGATCTTGGATTTTTGATTTTTAATTCATTTGATGAGTTAGAATCGATTAGGTTGATGTTAATTTGAATCGATTGGATTGGATTTCGAATTGGACAAAAACCCCAAAATCTTGAGTTGGCCGAATGTGACTAATGCCCTAATGTCTTGGTAAATTTTGATTTTGATAATTGGATGTATTGGAATCATTCGGGATATGTATTAATGTCGATTGCGGATTAATTGGATTGAAACCGAATTGGACATGAAATCACTCCCTTGGCCGAGACCTTTAAGCATGTAGATGGGTTTGATTTTCAATTTGTGTGTTGGACATATGATAATGAATCAAGCATGATTAATTGGACTAATATGGTGTTTTAGAAATGTTGATTTAGTTGATTGATCATGTAATACACTTTGGTAATTAAATTGGGAAAATTGGATTTTTTGAATTTAATTATTTGGGCCTAATTTTGGAAATTGGTTAAATGTTGTATTTGGGCCTATTGGGCTTGATTTATCAAGTTTGGTTTAGGCCAAATGGATTGGATCCAATTGGGCCCAAAACCTTGACCATAAAGCCCAAATGCGACTTAATGAACCTTTAAAGTTCAATTGGGCCTAATGGGCCAAGATTGATTTATGGGCTTATGGGGTAAATCCCGGATTGGACTTTGGTTATCGGTTTGACCCGAGTTGACCAAAGTCCACGCCTTAAGAAATCAATCAAAAGCCCATTGGACTTTAATTGAATTGACGTTGGACGTTAATCGGTCTTTGAGACGCGTTACGATTAGATTTGGAATTTAAATCGTAAAAGGTTTATTAAATAAAAGTGTAATATTTAATTTGGAATTGAATAGTGAATTAGTATTAAATACATGTTAAATTAGATTTAATGATGTAGTTTAATTTAATTCATGAATTCGTACTTTAAGTACTTATTCGCAAAAACGAGTTTGACTCGAACAAAATCAAATCGTTGTTTGAACATTGGATGATCACTTAATTATCAGATTAATTAATTTGATTAGATTGATTGATAGCATGCTTATGTGTGTGAATACGTGGTTGTGTTGAATGAATAATGTATATCGGATGGATATTAGTCGGGTGGGCAATTTTAGAAATTGTTGTAATAAATTCGATTTATTAAATTGGACCTGCGTGTCCAGCCTTATCACCTTCTTTCTCTTTGTATTCTCTTCTCACCTATTCCCCTCTATGTATATGAGGTTTCTTTAGAAGTGTAGTGTAACGGGTAGAAGTAGTACAAGTGCTAGCTTGAGTGAGAAAGGGAGAGATTTGATCTAGGATCAATGTGTAAAGTATCCATCCGCATATCATTATTATTTTATTTCATACTCGCTTTATTATGTATTTAGAATGCATGTTTAAGGGTGTATGATGATGAGACCTAACAAAGATAATTAAATTGGTAGCCAATTTGCACGCGAAAAACCCTCGTTAAATATCAAGCGTTTATTTTCCTTCCATTGAGTGATTCTTACTCAAGATCCGAGATTGGCAGGGGTTGTTGGCCAAAGTCAAGCCCTTGTCCGTCAAAGATGTGTTTTAATCACGAGGCTTTGTTCCATATCGGTGTCGTGTCCAAGTTGTGGTTTGTTGGCCAAAGTCAAGACCACTTCTTGTCCATTGACATTGATTACGAAGCTTCCATGTCAATGGGTCCGCGCTTGACTGGGATCACTAGGTTTGTTGTGCCAAAGCCAAGGCCTAGTTGATTCAGAGGAAAAAGGTTAGGGTATACATTCGATGTATAGGCATATATAAGATATATGTTTGGGACTTGGATGTCCACCTACTGGATCTAGGAGTTGGATGAGATCCAATTGATCTTCGAGATCTACCTAGTTAATTATCATACAATTTGTTGGCCAAAGTCAAGATTGTGTGATATTTAACGGGATCCTAGCCCACTAGGAAACACGGTTTCCCGAGTACTCGACAGAGGGTTAGAGGCTCGACGAAAAATAGTGGGAGGCAAGTATTGAATTTGCAACATTCGTTCGAATACTCGCTAAACGCGCTCATCTATATTTTACTCGTCATATTAATCAAAAGTATTAGTTGGACTAATATTTTATGTTGTTTTAAATATATATATAGTTGGACTATATACAAACTCATTCAATATATAGTTGATTTTATAATTGGATTATAGTAATCAATATAATTGAATTAAAATGATAGTTGATTTTATAATTAGATTATAGTAATCAATATTAAAATTATAGTTGATTAAATAATTGGATTATTGTAATCATTATAATAAATAGTACCTTATTAAAATTGATTAAATAGTTGGACTATTGAAATCAAGAAAGAATTGAAAGTTGAATATTTAAAATATATAATCCTGGATTAAATGCTTTAAATGATTTAATTTTCAATTGGGAATAATAATAGGTTAATTTATTTGATAAAATAACTTATTATGACTAAGCCCATTATTAAGCAAATAGTAGAGCATAAAGTCTTTGGAAGATTTATGTGATGATGACTTTAGTGCTTAATTAATATACTTATAATAAATCTATCTTTAGATTAAAAAGTATTAAAGTTTGCAATTGGGCATGTAGCACAAGGTGCACATCGTTTCGATATTCCGAACCCAAGGCTTGGCCAAAGGTTTGTGAAATATTGAAAAAGATAATTGACATATCCCAAAGTGACTACCATTTGGATATGGAAGACACGAAGGAATTAAAGATAGGGCGAGGCTCTAACTTTAAAAATATTTGTCAAAGTTATGTTTACTACTAGTATTGAAATTGGATTTTAAATACTTAGTGTGGTACATAATACATATATGTATTGACGTTCAGAATCCGCTGTGAGCTGGATACTGGCTTCAAGCCGAGATTTCTCTGCGAATTGGAAACGGGACGAAAGTCGCTGTTTCGACCGTAGATACCTAAGTTTAGGAACTACCCTTTGGGTATGTACTTAAATTAGGAAATGTTATAATGTAACTAGTTTGACTAGAGACATTATCTCTATATCAGTGTTTAATCCGATGCGGATAAAACCTTTATATTCTAGAACACTAAAGTGTTTCATTATATAAAGATGATACTGAGATAAATACATTGGATGTAAATAACAGAATTTATATTTTGAATATAATAAAATCTCAAACATATAAAAACAAATAAATAGCTTAAATTGATTTGATCAATGGAGACTTATTTGTGGCATTGTTGTCTAGGACACAATTAAACAAGACTCGTATATCCACACCTTTAAGAGTGGGTACTAGGACTGATTTGACTATTCAAATAAGGTCTACGAATCTAGTTTATTAGGTTAAATACCTAAAATACTATTTACTTGGTAATAGTAAAAGGGCCACCGATCTGTTAGCCCTATTCATGGTGAATTAAGTGGGCCCATATCTAGCTAGGCTAGATGTGAACATGAATATTTCGTGACCTTAACGGATGTAGCATCACGTTGTGGTTATGTGTTTCTTTTGAAGAACACAGATCGGAAACTTTTGAAGTTTCGACACGAAGAAAACAAACAGATCGGCTATAGTGTTATTCCGCCACGGTAAGACCGAATGGAAAATACTTAAGCAGTAAGTTTCATATATAATGAAAGAGTACGGTGTTCTTTCATGTGAGGACTCCTCCCGAGACACGTCAGTTAGACGGTTGTCCGAACTAAAACCGAATTTTGTTGGACATGATAAGGTTTATCACGAGTCTCTGAGCTACTATTTCCTTCAACAGGATATGTATTAACAGTGCAAAACTTATTTAGAATAAGGTTCCATATAAATCTGTTTGACAGATATCATATAGGATATGAACAGGGAAGAAACGAGGTTTCTCATTCCTGATAATTTGGGTATGCCAGGCATAGCGTTTGGATGATACCAAACTAAGGACCCAAATTGGATAAGTGCCAATATAGGTTATCCTAAGGGAAACCTTAAGTATAGTACTTATAAATCCCACATGAGAACAATGTAATTGTTGCTCACCATGCGGTTTTCCTGAGAGGAATACCGATATGCAGTGGTCAGTGGGAGGATAGTGATACTCGATGAAAATCGGAGTAATACTGTTCAAGGCACGAAGTCCTTAATGGAACACAAATAGTTCATCTATGATGAAACTATACCATTAATCTTCAAATACACAAGAACCTAGTAGATCGGATAGAGTCAGAAAACAACCTAGGGTATGGGTTTCTGATCTCACCTCATAAAGATGTCAATCTTATGGAGGTGTACCATCCGACTACGTTATGAGGAAGTGATACGAGGTATCGACTCCCTGTTATGGCAAAGTGCCATGAGTCCGAAATGGATTCCATGTATAACAACTATTTTGGATACTAGTTGTTGTACCACAAGGCGTTGTGCCTATGGTACATTAACGTCTTCAAGGAAGACATACATGGAAGGCAACATACCAACGTACAAAGCTAGGTTTTGACGGAAAGGTATCGTTATCAACATTGTGTTAATAACGGTTCAACCTTTTACCTGTTGCCATGGTAAATCCATTTTGAAGATGCTTGTTGATAACTGTATATTTCATTTATGAAATATGTCAGTTACAAATCAAAATCGCTTTCCTGAAAAGGAAACCTTTTGGAGGATGTTTACAACATCCTGACGATTTTGTATAACCGACAAACAGGTTTGCGGGTTATTCGATCCATGTTTGGATTGATGCAAGCATAAGGTTCTTGGAACTGTCGTTTTGAAATAATCATAATGGTTTATGATTTGACTCAAAACGAAATAATTCTTGTGTATATAAGGAGGTTAGTGGGAGCGCACTGACAGTTAATTCCCATAAAGCAATTGGTGAAAGCTTGGCTTTCATAGATATTCTTTCATAGAAATTCTCCGTAGAATTCTGGGGAGTAACAACCTTTATTCAAGGAATAAAGATCTACTGGGATAGATTTGGAGTTTGTTAACACTCTCTGGGAAATTGTACATTTAAAATGTACTTGTATTGGTGTCTCATACGCTTCGAGCATATGGAGTCACAATCGGGTCAATCCAAGTGATAGTCACTGGATTGAAGTTAAGAACATCTGTTAGTATCTCTGAGAACTAAAGATGCTATCTTTTAAATGGAGAAGGAGAACTTGAAGTGACTGGGATCACTGCAGCAAGTTTCCAAACGATTAAATACTGCGGTACTATAAAGTTTGAATAACGGGACAGTGAGCTGGAAATCTTCCGAGCAAGATAACTGTTGCCGAATAAACAACAATGCGGATTATTGCTGCAGCTGAGGCAGCAATAGAAGCCATTTGGGTCGATAATAAATCTAATTAGATTAGATATAGTTCTGTTAGCAGCTGAGCTAGGCGTCAGCACAAGGCTAAAGAATTAAAGGTCTCATCGACGATCCAGATATATACTTCTATATCATCTGATTCGTTCGGATCATACATCGTGGCGATGTGATGATCGTATAAATCGCGTCAGACGATAATCAAACAAATCCGCTGACGAAAACCTTTCCTCAGCAATTTGAGCGAACCTTACATAGTTCGGGTAGGACACTTGAGTGACTCGCTATGTGCCAAGTGGGAGATTGTTGGATAATATGACCCATAGCGTCACTATTTGCACAGATCATTGTGTTGTTGTAGCAAATTAACTATGTAACAAGGAAATTGCACTCTCATCATTTGTGATTAGATCACCATAGATATATAAATGAAGAGAGGTCCCTATGATTAGTTCCTGGATTGAGATGATATGAGACAGTATCAGTCCACGAAGGATTAATCATTAAATATCCCTAGCCGTAGTATTATCGAGACTGGACATCGATAATGCGGAATAGGCTAGTATTGCACTTGTGCGCGTTGTGAGGGCACAACGGCATAGTTCTCATATATATAAGTATTGGATACTTATGCAAGTGCGATAGGAGGTCGTGTTTCACCGATGGTACGGGAAACAGCTTCGCTCTGGATAGACCCCTCGGAATCCCATTGGTATTATGACTATGTGTCTATGGGAGGCCGAAATCAAGGTAGGTGTGTATAGTCTTAACCTGAGACTTACATCGCTAATACTTACGATAATCGATAGACTTTGGTCTTGGTGGTACAGGGCTTTAACGGTTTTGTGTACACCACTTCTGGGTTATCAGAGAGTCGTAGTGTATTGGGTGTGATGTCGAGACGGAAGTATCACTCAGTCATATGGAGATGATGTCACGCAGGATACGGTATTAGTGCTCTTAAGTGATGCGCATCCAATCGTGATATTATGACCAGGTCATGAATATCCGATTATAGAGACTAGTTACCAGACATCCGATATGTGTTCGGACGGGGCAGACACTTATCCAGCCCCAGCCCTAGCACGTGACTATCCGATACTGGGCCGATATGCACAATACATTAGTATACTACGCTTGATACAGATCTTAATATTCTTAAATGGATATGTCCGGAGAATTGGGTAGACTTGGTGCTTTGCTAGGAGTCGACCTTGTCTCGTAAATCGGTAGAACGTAGTACTTGGTACGTACGTGATTCGGATACTCCGACGACCGTATTTACTGCCAGATTATCCGGGGATCTCATGGGTCGCTTTCCCGATAATCCACCGATGACGCACAACTCGCACTCTTGAATAATCTGGGATTATACAGAAGAGAGAGAAAATTAATCTAGGATTAATAACGGAGATTTTTATCCGGGATAAAATGTCGTCTAAAGAGAGAGAACGATTAATTCGGAATTAATCGATGTATTAATATATTCGATATATTAGACGAAATTAGATTTCGACGCGGAATTAAAATTAGATTTTAATTCGGGCAAACGAGTTAATTTAGAATTAATTCGTTAGCGACGTAAATAAATTTCGTAGCCGCAATTATTCGATTGAATTAACGTCGCGACGTAAGCTCGGTATTTCGGAAATATCGAACCCGAACGCGTGAGTGCACGTGGGCCCACTTTCATTTGGAAACGTGTGGGGCCCACATGACACATGTCATTCTAATGCATTGCATGTAGATGTGTACATTGCACTCAATGTCATTGCATGGAGTTTGAGTGTTTGACACTCTAAGCCATTGCATGCTTTGTGTCATAATTTTATTATTAATTTAATAAATATTATGGCATAAATATAAATTGATTTTTGGTAAATCATTTTAATAACTTAAAACAATTTATCTCTCTCAAAATTCTCTCTTCCTCTCACGCAAACAGAAGGTTTGCTCACTGGTTGTTGACCAGTTTGGTGCGTGAATAAGGGAAGCAAGAGGGTTTCATGGTGAGAAAAATCAAGTGCTAGCACACTACAAGTCTTGCGAAGGTGGTAGGGAGGTTCGACCATGAGGCGGGACTCATCCGATGGAGTTTGGAGCTTCGTTTTGAGACCCGAAACTGCCAAGACAGTGAGCATGGACTGGTTGCAGTGGCGGGCAAGGCGTGAGCAAGGCAGTGCGTTTTTGGCCTTGATTCGTCTTCAAATCGACATAAACGATCAATGTAAGTATTCCGCTATCTTCATTGGTGTATTCACGCATGTTTTCATGTCTTGTTTGATCTTGGGACCTTAGAATAAACCAACAAACAGAACTACTCCTAATCTAATAGGAATTTTACAAATCCAAAATTACTTCTTGTGCTCAGATGCAGTAATATTCCACTTTTGTTGTTCATTCAGCAACAAATCGTTCGAAGATTTCCAGCTCACTGTTCGTTATTCAAAATACATATAGTATCCTTATTACGACTTACAGTCGTTATTATCGGTGGAACTTCAACGGTGAACCCAGTCACTTCAAGTCTCCTCTTCCATGTATAAGAAAGCATCCTTAGTTCGTCTAAGATACTTAAGGATGTCTTAACATCAATCAGTGACATCACCTGGATTGGCCTGACTGTGACTCTATATGCTCAAAGCATATGAGATACCAGGTCGCGTACATCTTTTCAAAGTACGAGTTTCGAGAGTGCCAAAAAATTTTAGATCTATCCTAGTAGATCCCTATTCTAGAATAATGTGCATCTCTCAAGTAGTCTACGGAGAATTTCATGAAAGCCAAGCTTTTAACCGATTATATATGGGAATTCATTTCCAAGAAATGATATGTCATCATTATATAGGACAATCATTGTCAGTGCGCTCCCACTAATCTCCTTATATACACAAGAATCATATTCATTTTGAATTAAATCATATACCATTATGATCTTATCAAAACGTTAGTTCCAAGAACGCAATGCTTTCTTCAATCCATAAATGGATAGATTTAACTTTCAAACCTAGTTTGCATGTTTTGGTACGACAAAACCGTCAGGATTTTGTAAACATCCTCCAAAAGGTTTCCGTTTAAGGAAAGCGATTTTTGACGTTCAGCTGCCATATTTCATAAATAAAACATGCAGCATTAGAAAGCATTATCCAAATGGATTTAATCATGGCAACATGTAAAAGGTTTCGTCATAATCAACACAATGTTGATAACGATACCTTTTCGCTACAAGCCTAGCTTTGTACGTTTATTTGTTGCCATCCATGTTTGTCTTCCTTGAAGACTCATTTAGTACCAATAGGCACAATGCCTTCCGGTACAACAACCAGTGTCCAAACTTGGTTGGTATACATGGAATCCATTTCGGACTTTATGACACTTTGCCATAATAGGATTTGATACCTGTATCACTTCCTCATACGTAGCCAATTCGTATTCCTCAATAAGATTGACATCTTCATGAGGTGAGATCAGAAACCCATACCTCCCAGGTTATTTTCTGACTCTCTCCGACTTACGCGGTTCTTGTGTATTCAAAGATTGTGGTACAGTTTCATCCTGATGAACTGATTGTGTTCCATTAAAGATTCGGTACCTAGAACAGTATTACTCCGATTTTCATCGATTTTTACTTTCCTCTCACTTACCACTGCATATAGATATTCCCCTTAGGAAAACTGCATGGAGAGCAACAATTACATTGTCATCTTGTGAGTTGTATAAGTACTATACTTTGGTTACCCTATGATAACCTACAAATTAGGCACTTATCCGATTTGAGTTGTATAAGTACTATACTTTGGTTACCCTATGATAACTTACTATACTGTGGATATACGAGTCTTGTTAATGTGTCCCAGACATCAATGCCACAAATAAGTCTCATCTGATTAATTCAGTTTGAGCTATTTATTTGTCATGTTATACGTTTGAGATTCATTTATATTCTAAATATAAATACTGTTATTCACATCTAATGTGTTTATCTCAATATCATCTTTATAAAATAAAACACTTAGTGTTCTAGAATATAAAGGTATACCCACAAAGGGTTAAACTTAGATATAGAGATAATGATTCTAGTCAAACTAGGTACATTATAACAGTTTCGTAATTTAAGTACATACCCGAAGGGTAGTTCCTAAACTTAGGATAATACGGTTAAAACAGCGACTTTCGTCCCATTTCTGATTCGCAGGTCGATCTCATCTGAAGTCAGTTTCCTGCTAATCAGCAGATCCCGCACATCAGTACATATGCTTATATACCACTTCCGGTATCTAAAATCTAATTTTAAAACTAGTAGTGAACATGTTTTTGACAAACATACTTGAAGCCGAAGCCTTGCCCCGCCTTCACTTCCTTCATGTCTGCCTTGTTCATACGGCAGTCACGCTTCCAGTAACCTCGTTTGACACAGTTTAGGCAGACATATTGGGATATGTCCTTTGTCTTCCTAGAAGACTGTGATGATTTTTCCTTTGCCCCTTTTTAGAAGCTCTGACTCTGCCTCCTTGAGCATAGCCATCAACTCTCCAAGAGTTTACTCTTGGTTCATAATGAACCTACCCCAGCTTTCGGGTAGAGACTATAAGATCAAATCTTTGGTAGTCTCGGCCACGTAGGTAATGCCCAGCTATCCTAGCTGATCGATGTCAGTAATCATCTGCGACACCTAGTGCTCGATAGATGTACCCTCTGACATACGTGAGTAAAAGAGCTTCTTTTGCAATTTATACTTCTAAGATCTAATGATAGATCTATGAAGATCATTCAATTTCAATATCATACTATAAGGATCTAATCCTTAGTTCTGACGAAGAAATTAAGGAGTCTTTGCGGCAATCATAATGGATTGAGCACTAAAGTTATCATTAAATGAATCTTCCAAAGATCATGTTCTACTATTTGATCAACTTCGGGCTTAGGCCCGAGATGTCATTCTATCAAATAGAATAACTTCTCAGTTCCCAGGACTATCCTGAGGTTTTATTCCCAATTTGAAAATTAAAGCCGTTTTTAAAGAAATTTTCACCCAGGATTATGTTGTAAACGCTAATCTTTCAGTTATCTTGATTCCAATAGTCAACTATCCAATCAACGATTTCGGGTACATTTGAATATAATGATTACTATAGTCTAACTATATATAATCAACTATAATTTGATTGGTTAAATTCAAATATATTGATTACTATAATCCAATTACATAATCAACTATAAATGAAATAGTTTGAATATAGTCCAACTGTTTAATCAAAAAACAATTAAATATTAGACCAACTAATAAATTAATGTAATGATGAAAAAATGAAATGAGCGCGTTTTGGCAAGTATCTAAATGAAATTGCAAATTTAATACTTGCCTCCCATTATTTCTCGGCGAGCCTCTAACCCTCTGTTGAGTACTCGGGAAACCTAGTTTCCTAGTGGGCTATGATCCCGTTAAATAACACACAACCTTGACTTTGGCCAACAAGCTGTATGATATTTAACTAGGTAGATCTCTAAGATCAATTAGATCTCATCCAATTCCTAGATCCAGTAGGTGGACATCCAAGTCCGAAACATATATCCAATATATGCCAATATATCCAATATATTCCCTAACCTTTTTCCTCTGAATCAACTAAGCCTTGGCTTTGGCACAACAAGCTTAATGATTCTAGTTAAGCGTGACTCATTGACTTTGGAAAGCTTCTTAATCGATGTCGATGGATAAGAAGTGATCTTGACTTTGGCAACAAATCATAACTTGGACAAGACATGTGATAAGGAACAAAGTTTTCATGATTCAAACACATCCGCGATGGACAAATGTCTTGACTTTGGCCAACAAACCAGTGCCAATCTTGGATCTTGAGAGAGAATCACTCAATGGAAGGAAATCGCTTAATATTTGTTGAGGGTTTTTCGCGTAATTGGCAACCAATTAATTATCTTTGATTAGGTCTCATCATACACCCTTAAACATGCATTCTAAAAGCATAATAAAACGCGATAAATAAATTAATAATGATATGTGGATGGATATTTAAAAAATTTTGTTCCTATAACAAATCTCTCATTTTCATCTCTCCCGCTAGCACTATTCTTACTTCTACCCAATTACATAACACTTCTAAAGAAACCTCATTAACATTGATGGGAATAGGTGAGAAGGGAAATACAAAGAATCAAGAGGTAATAGGCTGGACACGTAGGTCCAATTTAATAAATTCTAAATTTATTACAATAATTTCCAAAATTGCCCTCACCCATCTAATATCTATCCGATATACATTATTCATACATCACATCCATGTATTCACACAAAGCATGTTATCAATCAATCTAATCCAATTAATTAATCTTTGATTAATGACCATCCAATGTTCAAACAACGATTTGATTTGCGCGAGTCCAACTCGTTTAAGAATAAGTACTCAAAGTACGAATTCTTGAATTATATCGAACTACAATATTAAATCCAATTTAATTCGTATTCAATACTAATTCTTTATTCAATTCCAAATTAAATAATTACACTTTAAATGTGCCTTTACGACTTAGATTCCAAATCTAATCTAAATGGGTCTCAAAGCCCATTAACATCCAATGTCAATTTAATTAAAGTCCAATGGGCTTTCAATTAATTTCTTAAGGCATGGGCTTGGTCAATATAGGTCAAACCCAAATACCAAGGCCCAATTAAGGAATCACCCTTTGCCAAAAATCAATTTAGGCCCAATTAAATTTTAAAGGCCCAATTAACATATTTGGTTTTTATGGAAATGGTTTTAGGCCCAATTGGATCCAACCAATTATCCTAAACCAAACTTGGCCCGACCAAGGCCATTAAGCCCAAATACAACATTTTTAGCCCAATTCCTAATTAAGCCCAATTAATTAAATTCTAATATTCCAAATATCACAATCTAATTAATTAAAGTGTATTAGCCATAATTAATTATTTAAATCAACATTTCCAAACTACCAATTTACATAATTAATCATGCTTTAATTAACCAACTTATGTCCAACACAAATTGAAGCAAAATCAATTCCAACATGCTTCCTATAGCTCACGGCAATAAGGGACTTTTTATATCAATTTTGATTTCAATCCAATTAAATAAAAAACTAATATATCCCATGCATTTTTAACACATCCAATTGTCTA
The DNA here is from genome assembly GCA_019454045.1 of Zanthoxylum bungeanum. Lineage (NCBI taxonomy): Eukaryota > Viridiplantae > Streptophyta > Magnoliopsida > Sapindales > Rutaceae > Zanthoxylum > Zanthoxylum bungeanum. Next base: position 95,220 of record SKCR01029783.1, read on the forward strand.
AAATTCAAAAATCACCAAGAGCTACAAATGGGTTCACATTCGGCCAAGCCTCAAAATTTGGGGAAAATTAATCCAATTAATTTTTCATCAAATTGATCATGCACAACTCAAAGTTAACATATTATAAGCATGCTCAAACAAACAATTTGAATAAAACATGCTCAAATCAAAAAAACCCAAATCAAAGTTTAAGAACCCTAAATTCAATTTCATGCTCAATTATGGCTCTGATACCATTTTTGGGTTTTCTAGGTCAAACCAAGATCAATTAAGCATAAAATCATATGAATACAACAAAGTAAGAATGCGGAAAATAATCACTTTGATCGGTTTTGGATGTAGGAGATAACAAAAATTCCAAGCCTTTGTGTTGTGCTCCAAGCTCCAATTTGATGTGTGTAATGCTTCCAAGAATCTCCTTGAATTCCAAACTCATGGATATGTATCCCTAACACTTTTGTAAGACTCCTTTAATGTGCTAGCATTCATGATTTTGAAGCAAAATCAAGAAGAAGTGAAGCCTAGGAGAAAGAAGGCCAAGGTTTCGGCCTTGATGAAGATAGAAAGAGAGAGATGAGTGTTGTGTTTTGATTTTTAAAAACCTAATACCAAAAGTCTCACAAAGTTTTTGGTATATGCTTTTCCAAAAAGAAAAACAAAAACATTTGGAGGGAAAATGGCATTAATTGCTCTCAACTACTCCTATCACTCAAAAAGTGACTTGAATCACATCACACAAAGTTGATGTGACTTCCATCACAAAAGGTGACTTGCGATGTGACTTGTGGGCCCCACTTTAATTCAAAATCCGAGTGGGCCCGCAAACACATTCCGGGCTCGGGTTCGTTAATTCCAAATTAACGAATTTTCCGTTGCGACATAATTAAATAAAATTTAATTAAATAACTATGCCAAGCAAAATTATTTTTCACATCTCTCGCGAATTAGTTCTAAACTAATTCGTTTGCCCGAATTAAAATCTAATTTTAATTCCGCGCTGAAATCTAATTTCGTTTAATATATCGAATATATTATTTTATCGATTAATTCCAAATTAATCGTTCTCTCTCTTTAAATAGTATTTTATCCCAGATAAAATCTCTCCGCAATTAATCCTAGATTAATTTTCTCTCTCATCTAATTAATCCCAGATTAATTATGTTCGAGTCATACATCATCGGTGAATCTTCAGGAAGTGACCCATGAGATCCCTGGATATGTTGGCAGTAAATCCGGTTGTCGGACAATCCGAACACGTACGTACCCAGTACTATATTTTTACCGATTTACAAGACATGGTTGGCTTCTAGAAAAGCACCGTTCCTATCTATAGCGAAGCTGTTTCCGTACCATCGGTAAACAGAACCTTATATCACACTTGCATGAGTATCCAATACCCAAATATATGAGAACTATGTCGTTAAGCTTCCATAACGCGCACAAGTGTGATACTAGCCTATTCCGTATTATCGATGTCCAGTCTCGATAATACTACGACTAGGGATATTTAATGATTAAACCTTTGTGGATTAATACTGTCTCATATCTTATTAATCCGGAACTAATCATATGGACTTTTATCATTTATATATCCCGGTAATCCAATTACAAATGATAAAAGAGCAATTTCCTTTGTCACATAGTTAATTTGTTCAACAACACAATGTTCTATACAAATAGTGATGCAATGGGTCACAATTGTCCAACACTAACCTAAAAAGGTCAAAGACGTGACTGCTATCAAAGTGTAGAGGATAACTCATATATCTACTGTGGTATCTCAAGTCAAAGGACCATTATGCTACTCAAGTCGAGAAGATTCCTATTGATGCAAGCATACCATCTATTAGGAATCTTTCGTGAGTCGTTCAATGCTCATCCACTATGAACACCTACATGCCTATACGAGTCTATTTAGACTCGTTGCTCACTGAGATAAACCACTGGTATCCAATATTCCGATATATAATACGTACCGGTCTCTCGGGTTTACTTACGGACCAAGAATGTAAACCTTGACAAGGAACAGTTCAAAAATGATACTGTTATAATATTTTTTAATGTCAATTACGACGCTTTTGCAATTACATTATAACTTAACTGTTCCTAGGTCTCGTACATCTTTACCATTTATAAGATAATATATCGACAAAACTGTATATTTTATTAATAATAAAATATTATTCATACACGTATTTACAGAAAAATACATGAGAAATCGGCACGCCGAGTACCAACTCCAACAATCAAAACATTGTCAACAATGCTAAAATAAGAAAGCGTACATGTAAGCACCAAATGTATACACATATATAATTGAAACCCAATAAGACACAGACATATATAAATAAAATAGATTGAACATATAATTCTGAAAACGAAATGACATAACAATTGATAGACACCAGCTCGAAAATAGAATACTCCGTCCATGCTTAGTTAGCGGCAACAGTTGAAGAGAAGCCATGACTAGAGGTGAACCTAGAGGTGGCCATAATTCTGGTTTGAAATCGAAATCGAACCGGTTGGAACTGAACGGTTCCGAAACCTGAACTGAATCTGAAATTTTTCAATTCGGTTAGGGTTTTTCCCTAACCGAATCGAAAAGAACCGCTGGAACCGTTCTTTAAACTGGAACCGTTGGAACCGGTTTAATTTTTTTAAAAATCATTATTAATATTTTTTTAAAAAGAAGAAAACCATAATGAAACCGGAACCGGAACCGAATCAGAATTATCTGGTTGGATTCCGATTCCACACTTGTGGAACTGGGAACCGACCGGTCCGGTTCGGTTTGGAACCGAACCGGACCAGTGGCCACCTCTATAAGAGTGGCAATGGGCCAGCCCGGGTCTGGGCTTTGATAAGCCCGACCCGATCCCGATAAGTATTTTTTAGCCCGGGCTCTATTTGGACAATTATTACCCAAAACATCACTATTTTGTAAAGAACATGGTGTTCTTGTACAAAATTAACTATGTGACAAATGAAATTACTCTTTTATCATTTGTAATTAGATTATCCGGATATATAAATGTTAAAGTCCATATGATTAGTACCAGATTAATAAGATATGAGACAGTATTAATCCATGAAGGTTTAATCATTAAATATCCCTAGTCGTAGTATTATCGAGACTGGACATCGATAATGCGGAATAGGCTAGTATCACACTTGTACGCGTTATGGAAGCTTAACGACATAGTTCTCATATATTTGGGTATTGGAAACTCATGCAAGTGTGATATGAGGTTCTATTTACCGATGGTACGGGAACAACTTCGCTCTGGATAGACCCCTCGGAATCCCATTGGTAGTATGGCTATGTGTCTATGGGAATCCGAATCAGGGTAGGTGTATATGGTCTTAACCTGAGACTTGCATCGCTAATACTTGTGACAATCAGTATACTTTGGTTTTGGTCGTCCGGGGCTTTAACAGGTTCTGTGTACGCCTCTTCTGGGTATGCTAAGAATCGTAGTGTATTAGGTGTGATGTCAAGATGGAAGTATCACTTCAGTTATATGAAGAAAATGATCACGCAAGGATACATAACTGGTACTCTATAGTGCTATAGCCATCGGCAAAGTATGACTAGGTCAGGACTTTCGGATCATAAAGAGACTAGTTGCTAGTGATCCAATATTGCTTCGTACTGGGCAGACACAACTCCAGCCCCAGGCCTAGCATGTGACATCCGATACTGGATCATAATATGCAATACTATGTATACTACCCTGATATAGATTATATATTCCTTAAAAGAATATTTCTGGAGAATTTGGTAGGCACGGTGTTTTGCTGGAAGCCAACCATGTCTTGTAAATCGGTGAGAACGTGGTACCAGGTACGCACGTATTCGGATAGTCCGATGACTGTATTTACTGCCAACATATCCAGGGATCTCTTGGGTCGCCTCCCAAAGATTCACCGATGACATTTGACTCGAACATAATTAATCTGGGATTAATTATGAGAAAGAGAAAAATAATCTGGGATTAATTATGGCAAGAGTTAATCTGAGATTAATTCGACTAGAAGAGAGAGAACATGATTAATTTGGAATTAATCGGTAAAGTTATATTTAATAGTTAAATTGGATTTTACTATTTAATTTTTTTAATTGGGCTAAAATAATATATTGGATATTTAATTGAAATTAGATTTCAATGAGGAATTAAATTGGTTTTTAATTCTAGCGAACGATTAATTTAGAAATAATTTGCAATCGACTTCCTTAATAATTTTGCTAGGCATTATTATTTAGTTAAATTGGATTTAATTACGTCGCAATGGAAAATTCTTTTATTCAGAATTAAACGAACCTGGGCCCGAGCGAAGTTGCGTGTTGGATTAGCCGACTTAATTTTGGATTTTAAAAGTTGTGGGACCCACTTTACTTACATCAACATGTTAGACATGTTATGGAAGTAGTTAGGCTTAATTCATTGGTTTGATTTATTAAAGGTAAGCTTGACTTTGCTTATACTACACTCAAACCAATACCAACACTCAACCTCACTATAAATTAACTTGGTCAACTTTAGAAGTGCATGAGGTTACTGTTCACAACAACCTATTCTCTCTTCTTCCTTGTCAAAAACTTGAGTTTCACTTCTCTCCCATGGATTTTTGTTGCAAAATTCTATAAAGCTAGCACTTTAAGGAGTCAAAGGAAGGTGATAGGGAGACTCACACAAGTGTTGGAACACTAATAGAAGGCTTGGAGCTTCCATCTTCAAAGAAAAGTTTTCAAATTCATCCAAACCAAAGTGATTACTTCCGTAACTTTCTTTGTTTTATTCACACACAAATCACCTTAGAGATCCTTGGCATGTTCTAGGAACACTAACAATGGTATCAAAGCGAGATCTAAGCTTGATTTGTTTCTAGGGTTCATGACTTTAATTTGGGCATTTTTACTTGGAGCATGAAAATGCAAAATGGATGTTTGGTTATTCTTGGATGATGATGACTTGGAGTTGTGTATCATTGGATTGTGAACAATTGATTGGATCAAAATTTCCGAATTTTTTTAACTTGGCCGAATGTACCCTAGGAGTTGCTCATGGTGATTTTTTGAATTTTAACAATTGGATGTGTTAAATGTCATGAAATGAATCTTAGATGTTGAATGTTGATTTAATTAGATGAAATCAAATTGGATGTTAATTTTGTTGCCATTTCCGTCAGCCTAGCATGCTGGAATGGATTGATTGTGCTTTAATTTGTGTTGGACATAAATTGAAATATTAAGTATGATTAATTAAATTAATTGATATTTTGGAAATATTAGATTAATTGATTAATTATATTAATTACACTTGAAATGGATTAATATTTAATTTGAAATGATATATTAATCTAATTTGTTGTATTTGGGCTAATGGGCTTGGTTGGGCCAAATTTTGGTCTTGGATCATATTTGGGCCTAAACCACTTCCATAAAGTCCAAAAATATGACATTGGGCCTTTAATAATTTAATTGGGCCTAATGGGCCAAAATTGATTTTATGGTATATGGTGATTCCTAACTTGGGCCTTGGCATTTTGGATTTGATCCATAATGGCCAAAGCCTATGCCTAAAGTGTTGGACAATTATGACCCATAGCATCACTATTTGTACAGAACATGGTGTTGTTGTACAAATAAACTATGTGGCAAAAGAAATTGCTCTTTTATCATTTGTAATTAGATTACCAAGATATATAAATGATAAAAGTCCATATGATTAGTACCAGATTAATAAGATATCAGACAATATTAATCAACTAAGGTTTAATCATTAAATATCCCTAGTCGTAGTATTATCGAGACTGGACATCGATAATGCGGAATAGACTAGTATTACACTTGTGCGTGTTATGGAAGCGTAACGGCATAGTTCTCATATATTTGGGTATTGGATACTCATGCAAGTGTAATAGAAGGTTCTGTTTACCGATGGTACAGAAACAGCTTCGCTCTGGATAGACCCCTCGGAATCTCATTGGTAGTATGAATTTGTGTCTATGGGAATCCGAATCAGGGTAGGTTTATTTGGTCTTAATTGCGACAATCAATATACTTTGGTTTTGGTCGTCCGGGGCTTTAACAGGTTATGTGTAGCCTCTTCTGGGTATACTGAGAATCGTAGTGTATTGGGTGTGATGTCAAGATGGAAGTATCACTTCAGTCATATGGAGATGATGATCACGTAGGATACGGAACTAGTACTCTTAAGTACTGCAGTCATCGGGATAATATGACTAGGTCATGATTATCCGATTATAGAGACTAGTTACCAGAGATCCGATATATGCTTCGCACGGGGCAGACAAATTCCAACCCTAGGCCTAGCATTTGATATCGATACTGGATCATAATACGCAATACTACGTATACTACGCCTGACAAATATTATATATTCCTTAAAGAATATTTTTGGAGAATTGGGTAGGCACGGTGCTTAGATAGAAGCCAACTGTAGGCACTGCATTTTTACATATAAGTCCCGATGATGAGTCTCTTGCGGAGGCACTACCTTTTAAGCAAGTCATGGAAGTCACGAAAAACGGTCGTCGGAAAGGAAAAGTCAAGAATTGACAAATTGTTAGATTTAATTCGCTGAATTAGCTCGGAGTTCGCTGGTTGAATATTCGTTTCGAGGCACGTCCTTGGCCCGAAACCCCCGCAAATCACTCTAAGCTCACCTAGACACCAAAGCCCACACCCAAAACCCATGAAACCAAACCAAATCACACACCAAGCCCACCAATGATGAAGCCCACGCCCAACACACTAATTTCACCCCTCTATCCACTATTCAAACAACAATTACCCTTCTACCATGCATACCCCACACATTTGACACCAAATCCACCTTATCCCCACACATTGAGACCAAATCCACATTATCCCCCATTTCCACATCCAAACACACACCCCACTCACCTTACCTTTCAACAAATAAGTCAAGGTTCCTCCCCCACACCCATGTGAAATAAACCAACAAATTCAACAAAAACATCCACAAATTCAATAAAGCAAACAACAAATCACAAAAAGCCCCTAATCACTCTAACCACTAAATAATTCACTATCCCCACACACATGACTTAGCATCCTCCTTCTCCTTCTTAAACAAGTAACCCACCCCTTGGCCTATATAAACCACCCTTAATTCCCCTAAAGCTCACGCCATTCACTGCCCCCAAATAGCCTCACAAAGACAGCCCTTAAACACGCCCAAGTCAGCCCTCAAATCATCTATATCATTCACGCCTATTACCCTCAACTCAGCCCTCCCTCACTGCCTCTCAAACACGCCCATTGCAGCCCCTCCTTCACTGCCCATCAAGCAACACATATAGCTCCCATTTCAGCCCCTACAAACACCCCAAACTACCTCCTTCACAGCCTATCATTCACACCAATTAGCCCTTCATCCAGTCCCTTTATTTTGCCTACAGTTCACGCCCTTCACTGCCTCCCAACCAGCCTTCTACAATGCCCAAAAACTGCCCCAACCAGCCCCTCAACCAACGCACAAACTGCCCAGTCCTGCCCCCACATTCACGCCCAAATCAGCCCCATTCCAGCCCATTAAAACTGCCAATAAGTTAGCCTAATCTGCCAACAAATTAACCCTTAAAACTGCACAGTTTTATCACCAAAACAACCTCAAATTCACTGCCAACCAGTAAACAAAGTGTTGTGACCTGAAACATCACGAAACGGAGTAGAAACTGCGAGCAAAATAGCAAAATAGTGAAGGAAAACATCGAACCAGCGAACCGGATTAGTCACGGTGTCTTAGCCCTTCCGACGGCCGTATAACGCACTCCCAGAAAGCGACTTAAAAGGTAAGACCTGAGGGCACCCTTTTTTATACTTTATTTTGTTGTTCCAGACATGGCATGCTCGGTTGACGTGGAATACGTCCAACCGGGTATGCGAGGTCCTACATTGAGAACAGCCGAATTCCTTGGCCACATGTTTATTCCGCATGTATTGATTTAAATATTTATAAGTTATGTTTACCGTTTTCCTTTAAAGCATGCGAACTTAGATTTAGGCCTTATATGAATTTAGATACATTTTGCAAATGTATGTTGAGTAGACTTGGTTAAAATTGCACAAATCCATTCATTACAAATGACATAAGTAAGGGACCATTCCGAACCCAACGGTTTGAGGTCTTCCCTTGTGAGGGGTGAGTGCGGCCTTAAATCATTTTCCCGGTTCACACCGGGTGGCAACTCCTTTTTTCTTCGGTTTAGTCCCCCGCGGGCTTCTTCGTACTCCCAACCGGGCCGCTAGCCCGGAACAGCATGTGTCACCCAGTTTCTGTGTCCTACAGTCTGGCGACTCCACTGGGGATGTCTTGTAATGTTTGTGATTGGTGCTTTAATTAACCATGTCTACTGTGGGTTTAAGGGGTTTAATTAAAGGCACTTTTAAGGCTAGGTAATGGTTTGGTATCTTCCTTCACTCACTACCTTTCTATAAGTAAAAGCTGTGAAGGCACCTAGATAATCATCTACTTGTTGCCTACAGTGATGGACTAATTTAGAGGACTCGTTGTTTATTAATGACACCAAGCGATAAGAGCCTAAGGGGCTTGGGTACTTAAGAGAGCCTCGCTCCACCCTCCCTCTGGGGAATCTAACAACAGGAAATCCATTTGACAGTCAGTCACACACCCTAACTCGTTGGCACGTACCTTAGTGTATAAAAAAGGGTGCGCTCACTTGGTCGCTTGAACCCTTGAGTGGGGAGTCCTAGTTGTGGGCAATCCTTCGTCAGCGAGAGCCTTTGTTTACACTCCTATAAACTTACATATGAACCATAGTTATATGACCAGTAGAAATTATCTCTTTATGTTTATGTTGTGGACCATCGTCATTTGGATTCAATTGGACCTTTTATCAAGAAATTTGAATTTGTTGGGCCATTTAAACTGGGACAAGTTCATGTCCTTTGACAATTGGGCCAAAAGCTTCTAAAATTCCGATGGGCCATTTTGTGTTTAGGCCTCTTATTATTTGAAGTCGTTTAGCCATGTTATCGCAAAAGTATAAACTTGTTGGGCCTTTTCAACTGGGACAAGTTTGTACCGCGTAATAGTATGATTAAATGCTTTAAAATGATAACGGGCCAACTGGCATATAAATTTGATAATCCTGTATATTTCATGCATCATACATGTACATACTAACATGCATTTTCAAAAAAGACACCATAGATTCCTGTTGGGTTAGGGAAGAGGCAAGACTCACCAAAGGCAAGTAGAAAATTTGAGTGAATCTGTCAACGAGGGGTCTCGAATGGACCAAATTGAAGCGAATCTCGCCAAAATGACTGAACAACTGCAAGCTCTGACTGCTGCCATGTCCAATATAGCTGTGCCCCGTGCTGGGGAAGTTCTGAGAATGAAAGGCGTGAGGAGACTCCAAACAGGGTGAATGAGGATATCCCCACTGCTTCCATGTCCAATATAGCTGTGCCCCGTGCTGGGGAAGTCTTGAGAATGAAAGGCGTGAGGAGCCTCCAAACAGGGTGAATGGGGATATCCTTGTCTTTAATGATGATATGGCTGAATATGCCGCATGGAGAATATCCGGGTCTCAGGCCGAGATATAAAAGCTCCGTGATCAAATGGAGTCAGTTACTCGAAAATTAAACTGGAAACACGAGGACTTGTTGGATTATGAGCGATGACCTTCGAGGAGCAACTGCCAGCTCAATTTAAAATGCCCGATATTGCCATGTTTAATGGGAATAGGGACCCGAGGGTCCATCTTCGACAGTATGTCTCGGTGATGAGTTCAGTAGTCCTTTCACAGCGCCAAGTTTAGAAAATGTTTGGGATGTCACTTGAGGGGGCGCCGGTAGTATGGTATCATAGCCTCGAGAAGAAGGTCAAAGAAGATTGGAGGGAATTGGCTGACGCATTTCTCAAGCAATATGTTACGGACTTGGTGATTGATTTGTCACTCCGAGATTTAGAGAACACTAAACAGAAGCCAGAGGAGAACTTCAAGGAGTATGTAGACCGCTGGAGGAGCCAGCTTTTAAAGATGCAGACTCGGCCCTCAGAAAAGGACCAGATAAAGATGATCATCAAGGGCACTAAGCCCTCTATCTATGGCAAGCTAATGAGGATGACCTCCATGATTACGGATTTCCGACAGTTGAGGGAGACTGTTATGGATATTGAAGAAGAGGAAACTGAGAATCGGAAGTTCTATAGTCTGAATAGAAGAACTATTGGAGGACCATCAGGAACCAAGCCTGTTTCTGCTGAAGCTGCAGTTAAGAACAGATGTTTTTCCAACTTGGGTAGGCCCCTATCAAAAGTGCTTGAGAAGTTGATAAAGTAAGGATTCCTGAGACCATTTGAACCAAAACCACTTCCATATACTCCACCACCATATCTTAACCTAAACCAATACTGCCACTTCCACCAACAGAAAGGCCATGACACCGACAGCTGTGCCCACCTCCGCCATGAAATCTAAGACCTAATTGACTCCCGCAAAATTCATGACCCTGAGAAAGAACAGCCAAACACACACCGTAAGCCCCTGCCTAACTACCACTATGTCCCCCCACCTACCTACATGATCAACTCTGGCCTACTAGAAGACCTTGTCTTCTGAACCTTTGATCATCAAGCCTTTTGCCTGGGTATCTGGGACAGTAACAGTGAGGATGAGATGGAACAGAAGAAGAATTTTTGGGAGGACTTTTCAAGCAGTGATGAGGAAGAAGTGAAGAGGATGACCCGTAGTGGGCGTTTTTATAATGATACAGCTGAAAAGAGAAGGAAATATTGACAGAAGGCAGTGAAGTGACTGAGAATATGGAGAATGCTGAGGGGGATACAGTGCTGCGATAGTTGAAGAGGACCCGGCACAAGTCAGCATCTGGGAACTGTTGTGTTCATAACAGGAGCACAGACGTGGTATGGTCGAAGCCTTGAGCAAGATAGTCGTGCCAGAAGACGCCAATCCTGTAATGTTTGTCGGATCAGTGTAGAAGGAAGCTCTGCAAATAACATTTTCTGAGGAAGAACTCCCGGCTGAGGGAAGAAACCACAATAGGCCTTTATTCATCCGAGCTGAAGTGAGGGGCAATAAGACATCTTGCGTGATGGTGGATGATGGCTCATCCATCAATGTGTGCCCGTTAAAGATTTTGGCAAGGCTGGGTATGAAACCAACAGATCTGAGTCACTCTAATATGACTATCAAAGCTTATGATGATAGCAAGCGGGGAGTTGAGGGTACTTTTGCCGCGGTGGTCAAGGTTGGCCTAGTTGAGGATGAAGTTGAGTTTACAGTGCTGGATATCCCGGCTACGTTTGCCTTGTTGTTGGGAAGGCCTTGGTTTCACAAGCTTGGGGGCGTGCCCTCCACTCTCCACATCAAATGATTAAGTTCCCATACGGAGGGGAGATTGTCACCATCCGAGCTGAGGTGGACAATATTGTAGCTGCTTTGGAAATACAACCTTTCGCGAGGTTCAAGTGTCAGCAAGTTTTGAGGAATGGGTGGATCCCAAAGTTGCGAAGATCATGAAGAAAATACAGTTTGAGCGAGGCCAAGGTTCAACATTGCCAGACTTGAAAGGGCAGAATACTCGGAGGGGTTTGGGATACCGATCTGATGAAGATAAGCCAAAGATCGAGAAGAAAGGGCTGAAGTTGACAGAATACTTTGTGAAGGCTTCGGGGTATCAATGGGAGCCTGAACCAGTTGAGGTCAATGGGATTATGGTGCCAGGATTTGAGATCTTTCTGGAGATGCTGGGTGAGAAGCCACTGACGGAAGAAGTTGCTAAGGAAGAAGATAAGTGGGAGGAAGAACTGATGACACTGGAGAGCCTGACCCTCGAGGAAAATGTTGAAACCAAGAAAGACCCTGTTGCGGGAGATGAAGCATTTGTGGAGGATGAAGATGTTTATCTCTCTGACCTATTTCAATGTATTCCCGCTTCTGCTAGCAATAAAGACGTTTGTTTTGCTTACTTGTCTGAGTCTCTCAATTTGCATGACTTGAGCATATTTGACATCAACTCAACAGAAACAAACACATTCAACCTTGGTAAGCCTGAAAGTCCCAAGGAGATTTTAATTACAAGTGAAGTTAATGTTGAAGAGCGGAAGAATTTAGAAGAGATGTTAATCAAATATGCTAAAGTATTTGCTTGGTCCTATGAAGACATGCCTGGGGTGGACAGAAGTATCACCCAGCATACAATACCGACTTATCCAAACATGAAGTCGGTGAAACAGAAACTCCGAAGGATTAGACCTGAATGGGCCGAGAAAGTCAGAGAAGAAGTCAAGAAGCAGATAGATGTGGGATTTCTAGAAGTGGTGAATTATCCCGAGTGGTTGGCAAACATTGTGCCAGTACCGAAGAAGGACGGGAAAATTAGAATGTGTGTGGACTATAGAGATCTAAACAAGGCTTGCCCGAAAGATGATTTTCCTTTGCCCCATATAGATGTGCTTGTTGACAGTGCAGCTTTATCTTCCATGTATTCATTTGCGGATGGGTTCTCGGGATATAACCAGGTTCTTATGGCTGAAGAAGACAAGCATAAGACTGCATTTGTCACAGAATGGGGTACGTATTGCTATAAGGTAATGCCATTTTGGCTCAATAATGCAGGAGCCACCTACCAGCGGATGGCCACTACTCTATTTCACGGCCTAATGCACAATGAGATTGAAGTGTACGTGGATGACATGATGGTCAAGTCAGAAACGAGAGAAGGGCATATAGAAGCATTAGAGAAGTTCCTTGATCGAGTCGACAAATACAACCTAAGGCTGAACCCCAAGAAGTACGTGTTCGGAGTAACGTCGGGAAAATTACTGGGACACATAGTTGGAAGGGGAGGAATAGAAGTGGACCCTGAGAAAATCAAGGCAATTATTGAAATGCCAGCACCAAAGACAGAGAAAGAAGTCAGAGCATTCCTGGGAAAAATTCAGTACATTAGTCGGTTCATTGCCATGTTGACATCGGTTTGTGAACCTATTTTCAAATTATTGAGAAAGGATCAGCTAGTGGAATGGAATGAGCAGTGTCAGGAAGCCTTCGAAAAAATCATGGAATATTTGGTGAAGCCTCTCGTTTTGAGACCTCCTAGACCAGGAAAACCTTTGGTACTATATTTGGCCATAGAACCAGAAGCACTGGGGGTGATGACGGTACAGGCAGATGAGACAGGGCTGGAGCACGCAGTCTACTATCTGAGTAAGAAGACGCTTCCATACAAAGCCCGCTATCAGGAAGTAAAGAAGATCTGTTTTAGCAGTGGTGGGCGTCCAGAAAATTGCGCCATTATTTCCAATCTTACAAGATCCAGGTGGTAGCCAAAGAAAATCCCTTGAAATATCTACATTTTGTGCCTTCACTAGTGGGAAAGTTGGGCAAATGGTTAGTGTTGCTGACAGAATTCGACATTGAGTATCTCACCTCCAAAGTAATCAAAGGGTGAGCCGTAGCAGAGTTCCTAGCATTGCAACCCATTGAAGGGGATCAGTACAAGTTTGAATTCCCAGATGAAGAGATCCAAACAATAGCAGTCCAAGGGTGGAAAATGTATTTCGACGGAGCAATGAATTGCAAAGGAGCTGGAATTGGGATCGTGATAGTGACTCCCGAAGGAGAGACTTTGCCTATGGCCAAGAGGTTGACGTTCGGAGTGACTAACAACATGGCCGAATATGAAGCATGTGCTTTTGGGTTGACTGCATTGATAGCCTTGAAGGCTGGGTGCGTGGAGGTCTACGGAGATTCGATGTTGGTAGTCCGACAGATGTAGGGAGAATGGGAATTGAAGGAAGAACGGTTGAAACCTTATCTTTTTCACCTCAGAAAGTTAGCACAGGCTATCCCCGATTGTAAGTTTCAACACTTACCGCGAGAAGAGAATCAGATGGAAAATGCATTGGCCACACTTGCAGCGACTTGGGAAAATCCAGAGAAATTAGTGATGAAACCTCTGGTGCTGACGACAGCAAGTAAACCAGTTTATGAGATGGAAAAAATCTTGGAAATAGAAATCAACGACGGGAAACCTTGGTATTATGATATTCAGAGGTATTTGGAACACGAGGAATTCCCGGAGGAAGCAAGCAGAAAAGACAGAATAGCAATTCAGAAGTTGGCTTCTCAGTATGTGAGTCTGAAAGAAGAACTCTACAAGAGGCAAGCAAACAGTATTCAGCTGAAGTGTTTGAGAACAGAAGAGGCTCAGAAGGTAATGAAAGAAGTACATGCCGGGGTATGTGGAGCGCACATGAACGGGTTGAATTTGTCTCGTAAAATCATAAGACAAGGCTTTTACTGGTCAACCATGGAAGCTGACTGCGCGAAACTGGTAAAGCACTATCATGATTGTCAAGCGCACAATAATTTGAATCATTTGCCGCATACAGAGTTGCATGGGTTGTTAGAGCCGTGGCCTTTCTCAGCATGGGGAATTGATATGATCGGAGAGATTCGACCGAATGCGTCAAATGGACATCGCTTCATAGTAGTGGCTGTAGACTACTTTTCCAAATGGGTGGAAGCCGAATCATTTCGCAATGTTACAGCTAAGCAGATGGCGAGGTTCATAGCTCGGAATCTCATTTGTCGGTATGGTATGCCGCACCATATGGTAACAGACAATGGACTACAGTTTCAAGGAGAAATGAAGGCAATGTTGCAGAAGTACGTGATAGGGCATCACAGATCATCACCGTAGAGGCTGCAGGCTAATGGGGTAGTCGAGGCAGCCAACAAGACAATCAAGATAATACTGGCTAAGATGACAGAGAACTACAGAGATTGGGCTGATAAGCTACCGTATGCCTTGTGGGGGTACAGAACTTCAGTGAGAACTGCAACAGGAGCCACGCCTTATTCCTTGGTCTACAGAATGGAAGCGGTACTGCCGTTGGAAGTTGAGATACAGTCCATGTGAGTATTAGTAGAAGCTGAATTGCCAGAACAAGAATGGGCCGCGCAAAGGTTTGAACAGTTGGCACTGCTGGATGAAAAGAGGATGAAGTCCTTACATCACATGCAGATATACCAGAAAAGGTTGGCTCGAGCATTCAATAAGAAGGTGCATCCTACTAAGATCAAAAAGGGTGATTTGGTACTTAAGCAGTCAAGGTCGATGACAACAGATCCGAGAGGGAAGTTCAGACCTAACTGGGAAAGGATTTACATAGTACAGAAAGTCATGGGAAATGGAGCAGTGAGGCTGTCAGACTTGGAAGGGAATGAGTTTACTGAGCCAATCAATGTTGACAGATTGAAGTTGTATTTTGCCTGAGGGAAAGAAGACAGAGCCATCACCAAGAAAATCGACCAAAGACCTAACCCAACGGGATATGAAGTTCATCCATGCATGCATACACGTAACATACTTGTTTCCCTTGCTTTGTGTCTTGTGTTTGCAAGTTCCAGAAGAAAGAGAACCAGCAGGAAGGAACTATAAAGTAGATTCAGGGAGTGACCATAGACATACGGCGCCAAGGAGCACAATGAGGGTCTAACTCCTCAGGAACAGTGAGTACCTCTACACATGCATGCATACACATCACGTGCACACATATTTATTCTGTTGTTTTGTTTGTGTTCGCAGGTCTCAAAGAAGGAAAGAAAAAGAGGCAGAATACAAGCAAACTGAAAGCAAATAGAGTAATATAGCAGTTTTCAGAAATGAACCCTTGGGGTCGAAGCCCCAAATTATCAGCAGTTGAAAAGATGAATTCAGAGAAAGAAGAAATCTTTGGTGGCTAGACATATGTCCGATGATGACATTGTATGTTATAGAGAAGAAACCTTAGAAACGACAAGTGCCAGAGGTACTCTCATCCAGTATTCTGAGTAAATTGATCTCGGCTAGACTCACAAACACTTGATAGTATCTCATCAGTAGAAGCCTGAGTGGTTGGAAAGATGACTAATCGAATAGATGATGGATCAGTGAATGACCGTTGGCCTGGATGTCCACCCTGGTTTATTGATGCTATGATATATGATATGGTTGGAAACAAAAGAAAGTCTCTGCAATGAAAAGAAAAGAACAAATGGGCCGCCTATAACCGATAAGCGTGAAGCTACCCATGGGCGAGTATTAGGACCACCATGAGGAGAAATGCTAACTGAAAGGGTAGGTGTGTCAAAAAAAAAGAAAAAGAAAAAGAAAAGGAAAAGAAAGTTCAAAATGGAAAGAAGGGCAAGAAAGAGACAAATGGAAAAAAGAAGAAGACCCTATCATGTTGAGTATGCCGAAGTAATCACAGAAAGTGATCAAGACATCTAGATTGGTTAGACCCATTGGTCCGATTCTCCGAGACGGAATCATCAAGTCAGCTTATTTGAGGACTAAACTGCGAAAGAGCCCTGGCACACACACACTTGGAGTCTAGTTTAGATCATTCACTCAGACGATCGGATTTGAGTTGTATCAGATACTTTGAAGATTCTCTGGTTTTGACACGAAGCATCCGTTGAGGACAAAAATATGTTTAGCAATCAAGGTTATCTCGTGAGAGGCAGTGCAGTATGTTGGGATGAACCATCACATCATATCAGCAGAAGTTTTGGGGATGCGTCCCAGGGTTGTAACCTACTTCATCAGTATCAGCAGTTTTGGGGATGCGTCCCAGGGTTGAGGCCCACATCATCATCGGAAGTTTGGGGATGCGTCCCAGGGTTGAGGCCCACGCCATATCAGTATCAGTTTGGGGATACGTCCTAGGGTCAAGGCCCACGCTACATCAGTATCAGTTTGGGATGCGTCCCAGGGTTGAGGCCTATATCATCATCATCAATTTTGGGGATGCGTCCCCTGGTCGAGGAACATTTTGTCAGCGGTATTGGGATGCAACCTAGGGTCGAGGCCCCCATTGTCGGTTGCAGTTATTGGGATGCGTCCCAGGATCGAGGTCCTCTGCATCATCGGTTTTGGGGATGCGTCCCCTGGTCGAGGCCCATTTTTTCAGCGGTATTGGGATGCGTCCCAGGGTCGAGGTCCCCGTTGTCGGTTGCAGTTATTGGGATGCGTCCCATGATTGAGGTCCTCTGCATCATCAGTTTTGGGGATGCTTCCCCAGGTCTAGGCCCATTTTTTCAGCGGTATTGGGATACGTCCCAGGGTTGAGGCCCCCGTTGTCTTGTAGTTATTGGGATGCGTCCCAGGATCGAGGTCCACTGCATCATCTGTTCCAGTTTGGGGATACGTGCCAGGGTCGAGGCCCACACATCAGTTGTAGTTATTGGTATGTGTCACATGATCGAGGTCCACTGCATCGTCAGCTCAGCTTGAAGCAGCAGGCAAGTCAGGTGGCAGCTGGCGAGCCAGGTAAGTAAAAATACATTGCACGTACTTTGATAGGACTTTCACTGTCACACACATACAGATCCCATTAAAGTGGGGGCGACTGTAGGCACTGCATTTTTGCATATAAGTCCCGATGACGAGCCTATTGCGGAAGTACTACCTTTTTAAGTCATGGAAGTCGCGAAAAAAGGGTCGTCGGAAAGGAAAAGTCAAGAATTGACACATTGTTGGATTTAATTCGCTGAATTAGCGCGGAGTTCACTTGTTGAATCTTCGTTTTGAGGCACGTCTTTGGCCCGAAACCCCCGCAAATCACTCTAAGCTCACCTAGACACCAAAGCCCACACCCAAAACCATGAAACCAAACCAAATCACACACCAAGCCCACCAATGATGAAGCCCACGCCCAACACACTAATTTCACCCCTCCATCCACTATTCAAACAACAATTACCCTTCTACCATGCATACCCCACACATTTGACACCAAATCCAACTTATCCCACATATTTGACACCAAATCCACCTTATCCCCCATTTTCAACAAAACAACCCCACTCACCTGTCATAATTTACGGGTGGGTGAATTATGGACACGAAATTAGATTTTGTGACGGATATGCCTGAATCTAGAGTCTCACTAATGAAATATACTAATAAAGCACTAGGGCAACTGTTATGAATAATACTGATTATTTATAACTCGTTTAACGGTTAAACGAAAAATACATGCAATCGGGACCTAATCGTCATTTACGAATTAATGTGTATTTATATTTATATTAAATATTTGATATTATTAAATACACATTAATTAAATATCAAATTGTGATATTTGACATATATCATTAATATATGTATTTGTGATATTTAATGTAAATATAATACATATATTTAAGATATCTATATTTATTATTTAATTATTTAATTGTTAAATAATTAAATTAATTAATATAATAAATATCTTAAGTCATCAATTTGTTTATTTAAGCTTTTAAATGACATGATATTAGAGGTCCATTTGTAAGTTTACTTTATTAAAAATGATTGTTATCTTTATTAATGTAAACTTGTACCAATTGAATTAAAACAAAATTGAATGCTTATTATTTATTTTTCCTTCTAAGGCTCTCGTCAAAGGGGAAAAAATACATAAGTGTTTTTTGTTTTCAATTTCAATAGTTAGACAAGGTTTAAAAAAATTCACTAAGTTAAAATTGAGAGAAAAAATGAAGAACAAATGGAGAAAAGCTTGGAAACTTGGAATTTTTGTAAGTTATTTCCAAATTTCTTCAACTAAGAAATTATTTCTATGATTATATGCTTCAACTTGTGTAGCTTAGAATTTTCTCTAATGTTTAATTATGTGAATTATTGTGTTGGAAACTTGTTTGAAGGTGTTTAGCATGTATGATTAATTAATAAGCTAATTAGGAGTAATTAAGCTTATTTAATTAATTGGTGAAGAAAGTTATCATTCTAGAGTTGCTTAGCCATTCATAAATAACTTAGAATTGTTATTAAGTTGTTTCATGATGGTGAGACTTGATTGGTGTGGAATTGGATTGGTTAAAGTATTGAATTTTATCAATTTAGTGTAAATTGTGCAATTGGTGTAATTGGAGAATTAGGGTTCTAAACCCAATCCAATTTTGGGACTTTTCATATATGTGATTTAATTTGATGTATATATGATTTATATTAAATTTGGGATTGATTGGATTTGATCTTGATGTGTTTTGAACCAAAAATGACCAAATTGTAAATCCTGGAAATGATAGGGGTTGTTTGGCAATTTCAGAAAAAATTTGGAATTTTTTTTGCAAATTGTATTTTCATGTATTAGACATGTATAAATCATTTTGGTATTTATTTGGAATCACTTAAATATGTATTTGATAATTTAAGGACCAAAATGATTAAAATGCAAATTATATGGGTCTCACGGTAATTAATGATAAATCTGAATTTTCAGATAAAAATTCAGTTTTTATTTATTTAGTAATTAGAATAAATTGGTTTATTTTAATTGCCTAAGAAAAATATTTACCGGAAATTATTTCGGAGTGAAAATATGCGAAAACGGTGAAAAACGGCGTTACCAAGTAACGACCGCCCAAACAGAGAACTGGGCACTGTTCGGGCAGCCCAGAACTGTCCAAATGTTTTGGGACTGACCTGGGTAGTCTTCATGTGTATTGGTCAGTCGGTTCGGCCGGAAACGCATTTTATGCTATTTTACGGAAAAACATTTTCGCAAACGTTTCGCGGTGTTTCTATATTATTTATGTCGTTATATGATATCGAATGAATATGTTTAGGTGAAATATGAATGAATTATTTATATTGGATATTAAATAATTTATTTGTAAGTTTAAAAATTTTTAAACTACGATTTCGTCCGAACCGCGCTCCTTTTGATGCGCCTCTGATATGACCCCAACAGTCATTCATGGAGAAATTCTTACAGAGGTAAGCTTTGACACCTTGCATCATCCCAATATCATTTCCAATGATAAGGATGTCGTCGACATAGAGAATTAAAAATACCACCATACTCCCACTGGCCTTCTTATACACACATGATTCTTCCGAATTCTTGAGAAAACCAGACAATTTGATTATCTAATCGAATCCAAGATTCAAACTTCGTGAAGCCTGTTTAAGCCTATATATGGACTTCCTCAGCTTGCATACCATGCCCGAATTCGCGCTGTATGCAAAACCCTCCGGCTGTTCCATATAGATTTCTTCATCAAGAAATCCATTCAGAAAGGCCGTTTTGACATCCATTTTCCAAATCTCGTAATTATGATATGCGGCAATAGAGAACAAAATCCTTATAAACTTTAGCATTGCAACTGGCGAAAAAGTTCCATCGTAGTTGACACCAGGTCACTGCGAGTAACCTTGAACTACTAGTCGGGCCTTAAAGGTTTCAACCTTTCCTTCGGGCCATCGCTTCCTCTTGAAAATCCATTTACAACTGATAGTAACAATTCCTTCGGGAAGCGGAACCAAGTTCCAACTTGATTCTCATACATTGAGTCCATTTCGGATTTCATGGCGTCTTTCCACTTCACGGAGTCGATGTCCAACATTGATTCTCTATAGGTAAAAGGGCCAGTCTCTTCAACTAAGAGAACATCGAGACTATTTTCTTGTATCAAATACAAGCGTTCAGGAGGTCTCGATACCCTTTGTGACCTACAGAGTGTGTGTGTTGAAGGTTATTCATCTTCTTGAACTACATGTTCCTCCATTAGTTCGTTGGTTCCAGGTCGTACTTCATCATGTTCAACCTGTCTATGATCACCCCCTTCAGCCAAAAATTCTATTTCTAGAAATTTTACGAAGCGAGCTACAAACACATTTAGATGCTCGGTATTATAGAATAAATATCCTTTTTCTATTTGAAGGATATCCAACAAACCTAAACTTCTGCCCTCGAGGCCAAAGCTTATTTTACTGAGCCATCCTGACGTATGCAGGACACCCCCAAATCTTAATATAACTAAGATTCGGTTTCCTACCGATTCATACCTCATACGGAGTCGTAGGAATAGCTTTAGAATGAATCTTATTCAGGAGATAAGTGGCACTTAAAAGAGCATAACCTCTTAAGTAATAGGGTAAATCTATATAACTCAACATCGATCGGACCATATCCAATAAAGTCTGATTTCTCCTCTCTGACACTCCATTATGTTGCGGAGTGCCTAGAGGAGTATATTGAGTGAGAATCACATTCTCCTTTAAATAATCAGTGAACTCTCCAGTCATATATTCACCGCCTCGATCAGATAGAAGGCATTTAATATAGTCCATTTTGTTTTTCAACTTCATTTCAGAATTCTTTGAAATTTTCAAAGGTTTCCGATTTATATTTCACCAGATAAACATAACCGTACCGTGACAGATCATCGGTAAAGGTGATGAAGTATGAATAACCACTGTGAGCAGTTTGTCTCATGGGACCACATACATCAGAATGTACGAGTTCCAATAAGTCAGTGGATCGGTGTCTTACACCCAAAAATGGGGCTTTGGTCATTTTACCCCCAATACAAGATTCGCAAGTTGGATAAGGTTCAATGGTGAGATCATGTATCAAAACCATTCTTAACCAATTAGGTTAGGCGTTTCACGCCTTTATCACCTAACCGCATATACCAATGTTCAGTATTATTTATATCAGATTGTTTACGTTTATTAATTCCAGTATTAAAGATATCTGGTGAGGTATACAATATGTAATGACCATGCTCATTTGGACAACAAAGGATCTGAATATTATTACTATCATATAGATACAAAGAACGATTTATAATATTTACATTATATCCTTCAGTATCTAATACAAAAAGAGACATAATATTCGCCACACATCCTGGCACAAAAAAAGCATTCATTTAACAAAAGTCTCCCACTAAGTAAGAGAATCTCGCATATGCCCGCTGCAATCGCATCCAGAGAGTCGCCACTCCCGAATCGCAACTGCATCTCCCTAGATTTCAGCCGTCAACTTCCCATCAGCACCTGCAACGTATTGCAAATGTGAATAGGACAAGCAGAATCTAAAATCCAATTAGATGTCATAACTTCACAAGCCATGAGATATCAATAATAGGAAAAATAAAAGTACTTGATATCGATGCTCTTTCCTTCATTATCTGTGCAAGATAGTCCGGACAGTTTCTTTTCCAGTGCCCAACTTTCTGGAAATGGTGGCACTTATCTTCAGAAGCTCTCTTGGGTTCGCTACCTTAGCCTGCGGAGGAACTTCGAAACCCTTCTTTTTTTTTCCTTTTGTATTCTTCATATTCGACTTGGATTGGGAAGAAGCGGAAAGTGAATCCCATTCATGTTGAAGTACATGACGAACTGGCGATATGACGTCGGGAGCGAACCGAGAATGACATTACGTCCCAAAGTTTCATTGAGAGGGAAATAATGTCACCTCAATTGCTTGATCAAATCGATCAAATGAAGCACATGCGGGCTCACATCCTGCCCCTCATCAATTTAAAATGGAAAATTCTCCATTGAAACTCTATGAACCACGAATTGTTCTTGGTTCATGAACGATTCACGAAGTTGTGTAATCATGCTATATGCATCATGCATCTCAAAATAAGTCTTTTAAGCTCAGAAGAAAGAGAACTCAGAATGAATGATTTAACCCTTAAATCATCACCCTTACATCTCTAGAAATTCTCAAGTTCTTCAGGAGATGCATCTGGAGATATAGCAAGCGGTAATGGACCTTCCAAAATGTATCTCAGCTTCTCGGAATTGAGGACAATCCTCAAATCCATATCCCAATTCGTAAAATTTTCAGCGCCTTTTAGCTTATTTCTATCAAGCATATGAGCAAAAGGATTGGTTGGAGGTGACGCCATCGCAAATCTATCAAATAGACAGCGAATCAACGATAAGCAGATAAGCAGATAAAAGATTAACAGTTTCATATTATATCATAAAATTTAATTAGATAATGGATTTTTGATCTAAAAAGGCCACTCCCACTATTTCATGCAAAACTGTATCCCAAAACAGAATACAAAACAAACAATAATCAAATCATAACATAATAGTGAAAGGTGGACCCTATGAATATGTTTTAGCTCACAGCTTTGGCACATTCTCACCTACGTATATTCATTAGGTAGACAATTCATTGTCAATCACTCAATAGTGACTTTTGGGTTTTTGGTCCTGGTTGTTTCTAGTTTTGGCACGTTAACAAGGAGGTGTACCAAGGTTAAACTTGTCAATGATAAATTCAAGATACTTGCGAAACCCTGACAACATTGGCATGTTCAGGATTCCGCTTTCGCTTGAATTCACCTAATATCAAATATATCCGATACAGATACATTTCTACTGGCCATATCCTCACAGCTTTAGGACGTTCTCGGATATAGTCGTAGAAAATTTATCGATAAGCAGTATTGACAAGACAGACCAATTAATATGCATCAAATACATATTAAATTAAAAACCTTATTTTCAAATAAGGATTTTTCCGCAAAAGATACTTTTACTTTATTTAATCAAATTAAATAAACACATGTATGTAAAAATTCAAGATTAAATTAAATACTAAATTATAAAGGCATAATCACATATCGGGTGTCCAGAATCAGACTCGCTCTAATACCATTTTGTAGGGGTTTTATACGGAATTACAGGGTTAGCGCAGCAGAACGCGGAAAACAGATTTTTCCGATTTCAAAATTTTTTTCTTGGAACAATTAAATAAACTTATTTATTTAATTAACCAATACTTAAAATCTGAAATTTTAACCCAAGAAATCATATTTTCTTTAATTACCGAATTGCCCTAAGTTTTTACAATTTATTCATTTTGGTCCTTAAATAGTCAATTACATATTTAATTGATTCCAAAACAATCCCAAAATGATTTATAAATGTCTAATACATGAAAATATAATTTGCAACATAAATCGCCAATTTTTTCAGAATTGCCGAACACAGCCCATAATTTTTCTTAATTGCTGCCCCAAATGTTCAAAACATGTCAAGATTAAATCCAATCAATCCCAAATTTAATATACATCATATATACATCATATTACATCGCATATATGAAAAGCCTCAAAATTGGATTAGGTTTAGAACCCAAATTTCATAAATTACTCCAATTTCACAATTTACATTAAATTGGCAAAATTCAATACTTTAATTAATCCAGTACTACACCAATCAAGTCTCACCATCATGAAACAACTCAAGAACAATTATAGGTTAATTATGAATGGCTAAGCAACTCTAGAATGTCAACTTTAATTACAAATTAATCTCATAAGCTTAATTACACCTAATAAGCTTATAAATTAAATAACAATTATTTCATTTTTGTTCAAATTTCATTAGTCCACATTTTACTTTAATAAAGTTAACACTTTATCTTTAATAAAGCAAATCAAAATGTGTTCGAATGGTAACAAGCCATTTTCCACCTTTAAAAAACTAAAATCATTATAAAAGATATTTACTTTATTAATTAATTTACTTATGTAATAATTAAATAATTGAATAATAATATAAATATCTTAAATATATGTATTATATTTACATTAAATATCTCAAATACATATATTAATGATATATGTCAAATATCACAAATTAATATTTTATTAATGTGTATTTAATAAATTCAAGTATTAATACAAATACACATTAATTCGGAAATGACTGTTAGGTCCCATTGAATGTATTTTTCGTTTAATTGTTAAACGAGTTATAAATAATCAGTATTATTCATAATAGTTGCCCTAGTGCTCTACGAGTATATTTCATTAGTGAGACTCTTTAGATTCAGGCATATCCGTCACGAAATCAAATTTCGTGTCCATAATTCACCCACCCGTAAATTATGATAAACACAGATAAACTCTCTGAATCATACAGGTCGAGGTCATTGCAAACATATAATCTCTCCGTCACAGGTATCCAGATTATTCCAAAGATATATATACAAACATCAAATCTCTATAGATATAATCACGTCGATGTTTCTATTAGAAATCCCTTAATAACACTTAGAAATGATTTCTACAGTATACCACGTACCAATAGATTTAACAGATTGCTAATTCCATATTGAATACCTATGCTCTGTTCACAGAGCTAACATATCCTTTTCTTGATACACACAGGATATCCTGAGCATCAGTCCACACCCAACGAATAGGCAGAGGTCTGATCTAAATAGATTGGTGATGTGACTGTCATCTAAGTGTGGAGGATAACCCATATATCCACAGTGGTATCTGAAGTCAAAGATTCACTATACTCACTCAACTCAAGAAGATTCTTATTGACGTTGGTGTACCATCCATTAAGAATATTCGGCGAGTCGTTCAGTGTTTATCCGCTATAAACACCTACACGTCTATACTAGTCTCCAAGACTCATGGTTCATTGAGAAACCATTGGAATCCAAGATTCTAATATACGACATGTACCAGTCTCAACGGATTTACTTTACTGACCAAGTAGTGTAA
Organism: Zanthoxylum bungeanum; assembly: GCA_019454045.1. NCBI lineage: Eukaryota > Viridiplantae > Streptophyta > Magnoliopsida > Sapindales > Rutaceae > Zanthoxylum > Zanthoxylum bungeanum. Next base: position 120,597 of record SKCR01029783.1, read on the forward strand.
ACCTTGACCGGAAACTATCTAAGAAAGACAACATCATGATACAACTCAATGTCAGTTGCGACGCATTTGCAACAGTATCATAACTAATCATTCTAAGGCCTGTTACGTCTTTACCATAGTAAAGAAGAAGTTATATAAAAGAAATTGTTCATTTTATTTATAATAAAATGTTAAATAGTATTTACAAGGAAATACGTAATAAAATTGGCGCTCAGAGCACCAACCCTAACAGATGCCATCACCATCAATACACATAATTTCTAAAGAAGCTGGCGTCACGACCCCTGAACGATTTTTAATCTTTAGAAAATCAATTTTCTATACTCACATGGACTCCCCAAACTTTTCAATAAATACTTAGTTTATCCTAAACCCTAGGTAGGAAAATTAGACAAAATAAGAGTGCTCAAAACACATAATTAGAGAGATCCTGTATGAACCGAATTCCCACACGATGGAAAAGTCTTAGTCTTCAAGATCGACCTTGAAAAATTTTTCTCTGCTCTCCCTCATTTAAGGCTGAATTATAACAGCCCTATATACTTCTTTTGGTGTTATATTTGAAAATTTTAATAACACAAAATAGCCCCTACATAGCAGTGAATTACAACAACGAAATAACTACTTATAGAAACCAATTTCTTCACTCTATTGACACAAATAACACATCAGCAAAGGTTGATTTTTACACAAACACCTTTAATATAACCCTAAATATACCAAATAACTGCATAACAAAAAAATAAAAATCGAGCACAAATAAGTTCCAAAAATGGGGCTGATGTGATCACATTTTTCTACTCACTGTCGAGTGGAATAAGAAAAGTATGAAGATGGTTTTTTTTTCCGAGTTCTAAAGGGTCTTCCATGCTTGGCTCACAAACAAACGAAAACCAGAGTGGGCTAGACTCACACAATAATCCCTAAACATTTAGAGATAGGTATTTGCCACACAAAATTTTATATCTCTTATTCTTCAACCTTGAGAGAAAACAAAAGACTTAGGAGGCTAGGGATTTCAAAATGAGAGAGACATGAAAAGAAAAATAATTTTTCTTTTTTATTAGGGTTTTAAGTTATAAGAAATAACACACACAAACTCTTCTCAACTCTTCCACTCCCATAGTAGACATCGGCCATGAGGCCTTGTAAATGGGCAATAAATAATTTTATTTTAATGTTCTTTATTATACATGAATCTTGTTTTATTAGGCAAAATGCCTGTAGTGAAAAAAAAGGTGCACATGCCACTGAACTGTTACCCTCGTTCATATGACGTATGTGGGCCCATTCTAGCCAGGCTAGAGTGGATATGAATACTCCTTCGTAACCTTTATACGGATGATGTTGAATTTTTCTAAGGTCCCAAGATCAAATCAAGACATGAAATTATGTGTGAACACATCAACGGAGGTAGCGGAATACTTACATTGATCGGTTATGTCGATTTGAAGACGAATCATGCCCAAAAACGCACTGCCTTTGTAAGCCCACTGCAGCAGTCCATGCTCACTGTCTTGGCAGTTTCGGGTCTCAAAACGAAGCTCCAAACTCCGTCGGATGAATCCCGCCTCATGGGTGAACCTCCCTACCACCTTCGCAAGACTCGTAGTGTGCTAGCACTGAATTTTCACACCATGAAAATCCACTCTTTGCTTCCCTAAAGTCCACCCAAAATTGTTCCAAACCAGTAACATGTTTCAGTTTGGGCGTGAGAAGAGGAGAAAAAATGAGAGAGATGATCTTGTGTATAGTTAAAATGATTTACCAAAAATCAATTTATATTTATGCCATAAATTTATTAAATTAATAATAAAATTATGACACAAACATGCAATGGCTTAGAGTGTCAAACACTCAAACTCCATGCAATGACATTGAGTGCAATGTACACAATCTACATGCAATGCATTAGAATGACATGTGTCATGTGGGCCCCACACGTTTCCAAATGAAAGTGGGCCCACGTGCACTCACGCGTTCGGGTTCGATATTTCCGAAATACCGAGCTTACGTCGCGACGTTATTAATTCAATCGAATTTAATAATTGCGGCTACCGAAATTATTATTTACGTCGCTAACGAATTAATTCTAAATTAACTCGTTTGCCCGAATTAAAATCTAATTTTAATTCCGCGTCGAAATCTAATTTCGTTTAATATATCGAATATATTAATACATCGATTAATTCCGAATTAATCGTTCTCTCTCTTTAGACGACATTTTATCCCGGATAAAATATCTCCGTTATTAATCCTAGATTAATTTTCTCTCTCTTCTATATAATCCCAGATTATTCAAGAGTGCGAGTTGTGCGTCATCGGTGGATTATCGGGAAGCGACCCATGAGATCCCCGGATAATCTGGCAGTAAATACGGTCGTCGGAGTATCCGAATCACGTACGTACCAAGTACTACGTTCTACTACCGATTTACGAGACAAGGTCGACTCCTAGCAAAGCACCAAGTCTACCTAATTCTCCGGACATATCCATTTAAGAATATTAAGATCTGTATCAAGCGTAGTATACTAATGTATTGTGCATATCGGCCCAGTATCGGATAATCACGTGCTAGGGCTGGGGCTGGATAAGTGTCTGCCCCGTCCGAAACACATATCGGATGTCTGGTAACTAGTCTCTATAATCGGATATTCATGACCTGGTCATAATATCACGATTGGATGCGCATCACTTTAAGAGCACTAATACCGTATCCTGCGTGACATCATCTCCATTATGACTGGAGTGACACTTCCGTCTTGACATCACATCCAATACACTACGATTCTCTATACCCCGGCATTGGCGTACACAGAACCGTTACAGTCCTAGACGACCTCAACTAAAGTATATCGATTGTCGTAAGCATTAGCGATGTAAGTCTCAGGTTAAGACTATACACACCTACCTTGATTTCGGCCTCCCATAGACACATAGTCATAATACCAATGGGATTCCGAGGGGTCTATCCAGAGCGAAGCTGTTTCCCGTACCATCGGTGAAACACGACCTCCTATCGCACTTGCATAAGTATCCAATACTTATATATATGAGAACTATGTCGTTGTGCCCTCACAACGCGCACAAGTGCAATACTAGCCTATTCCGCATTATCGATGTCCAGTCTCGATAATACTACGGCTAGGGATATTTAATGATTAATCCTTCGTGGACTGATACTGTCTCATATCATCTCAATCCAGGAACTAATCATAGGGACCTCTCTTCATTTATATATCTATGGTGATCTAATCACAAATGATGAGAGTGCAATTTCCTTGTCACATAGTTAATTTGCTACAACAACACAATGATCTGTGCAAATAGTGACGCTATGGGTCATATTATCCAACAATCTCCCACTTGGCACATAGCGAGTCACTCAAGTGTCCTACACCCGAACTATGTAAGGTTCGCTCAAATTGCTGAGGAAAGGTTTTCGTCAGCGGATTTGTTCGATTATCGTTGACGCGATTTATACGATCACACACATCGCCACGATGTATGATCCGAACGAATCAGATGATATAGAAGTATATATCTGGATCGTCGATGAGACCTTTAATTCTTTAGCCTTGTGCTGACGCCTAGCTCAGCTGCTAACAGAACTATATCTAATCTAATTAGATTTATTATCGACCAAATGGCTTCTATTGCTGCCTCAGCTGCAGCAATAATCCGCATTTGTTGTTTATTCGGCAACAGTTATCTTGCTCGGAAGATTTCCAGCTCACTGTCCCGTTATTCAAACTTTATAGTACCGCAGTATTTAATCGTTTGGAAACTTGCTGCAGTGATCCCAGTCACTTCAAGTTCTCCTTCTCCATAGTAAAAGATAGCATCTTTAGTTCTCTCAGAGATACTAACAGATGTTCTTAACTTCAATCCAGTGACTATCACTTGGATTGACCCGATTGTGACTCCATATGCTCGAAGCGTATGAGACACCAATACAAGTACATTTTAAATGTACAATTTCCCAGAGAGTGTTAAAAACTCCAAATCTATCCCAGTAGATCTTTATTCCTTGAATAAAGGTTGTTACTCCCCAGAATTCTACGGAGAATTTCTATGAAAGAATATCTATGAAAGCCAAGCTTTCACCAATTGCTTTATGGGAATTTCACTGTCAGTGCGCTCTCCCACTAACCTCCTTATATACACAAGAATTATTTCGTTTTGAGTCAAATCATAAACCATTATGATTATTTCAAAACGACAGTTCCAAGAACCTTATGCTTGCATCAATCCAAACATGGATCGAATAACCCGCAAACCTTGTTTGTCGGTTATACAAAATCGTCAGGATGTTGTAAACATCCTCCAAAAGGTTTCCTTTTCAGGAAAGCGATTTTGATTTGTAACTGACATATTTCATAAATGAAATATACAGTTATCAACAAGCATCTTCAAAATGGATTTACCATGGCAACAGGTAAAAGGTTGAACCGTTATTAACACAATGTTGATAACGATACCTTTCCGTCAAAAGCCTAGCTTTGTACGTTGGTATGTTGCCTTCCATGTATGTCTTCCTTGAAGACGTTTAATGTACCATAGGCACAATGCCTTGTGGTACAACAACTAGTATCCAAAATAGTTGTTATACATGGAATCCATTTCGGACTCATGGCACTTTGCCATAACAGGGAGTCGATACCTCGTATCACTTCCTCAAACGTAGTCGGATGGTACACCTCCATAAGATTGACATCTTTATGAGGTTAGATCAGAAACCCATACCCTAGGTTGTTTTCTGACTCTATCCGATCTACTAGTTTCTTGTGTGTATTTGAAGATTAATGGTATAGTTTCATCATAGATGAACTATTTGTGTTCCATTAAGGACTTCGTGCCTTGAACAGTATACTACTCTCCGATTTTCATCGAGTATCACTATCCTCCCACTGACCACTGCATATCGGTATTCCTCTCAGGAAAACCGCATGGTGAGCAACAATTACATTGTTCTCATGTGGGATTTATAAGTACTATACTTAAGGTTTCCCTTAGGATAACCTATATTGGCACTTATCCAATTTGGGTCCTTAGTTTGGTATCATCCAAACGTATGCCTGGCATACCCAAATTATCAGGAATGAGAAACCTCGTTTCTTTCCCTGTTCATATCCTATATGATATCTGTCAAACAGATTTATATGGAACCTTATTCTAAATAAGTTTTGCACTGTTAATACATATCCTGTTGAAGGAAATGTAGCTCAGAGCGACTCGTGATAAACCTTATCATGTCCAACAAAATTCGGTTTTAGTTCAGACACACCGTCTAACTGACGTGTCTCGGGAGGAGTCCTCACATGAAAGAACACCGTACTCTTTCATTTATATATGAAACTTACTGCTTAAGTATTTTCCATTACGGTCTTACCGTGGCGGAATAACACTATAGCCGATCTTGTTTTTTCTTCTTCGTGTCGAAACTTCAAAGTTTCCGATCTGTGTTCTTCAAAAGAAACACATAACCACAACGTGATGCTACACATCCGTTAAGGTCACGAAATATTCATGTTCACATCTAGCCTAGCTAGATATGGGCCCACTAATTCACCATGAATAGGGCTAACAGATCGGTGGCCCTTTTACTATTACCAAGTAAATAGTATTTTAGGTATTTAACCTAATAAACTAGATTCGTAGACCTTATTTGAATAGTCAAATCAGTCCTAGTACCCACTCTTAAAAGTGTGGATATACGAGTCTTGTTTAATTGTGTCCTAGACAACAATGCCACAAATAAGTCTCTATTGATCAAATCAATTTGAGCTATTTATTTGTCATTTTATATGTTTGAGATTTTATTATATTCAAAATATAAATTCTGTTATTTACATCCAATGTATTTATCTCAGTATCATCTTATATAATGAAACACTTTAGTGTTCTAGAATATAAAGGTTTTATCCGCATCGGATTAAACACTGATATAGAGATAATGTCTCTAGTCAAACTAGTTACATTATAACATTTCCTAATTTAAGTACATACCCAAGGGTAGTTCCTAAACTTAGGTATCTACGGTCGAAACAGCGACTTTCGTCCCGTTTCCAATTCGCAGAGAAATCTCGGCTTGAAGCCAGTATCCAGCTCACAGCGGATTCTGAACGTCAATACATATATGTTTATGTACCACACTAAGTATTTAAAATCCAATTTAATACTAGTAGTAAACATAACTTTGACAAATATTTTTAAAGTTAGAGCCTCGCCCTATCTTTAATTCCTTCGTGTCTTCCATATCCAAATGGTAGTCACTTTGGGATATGTCAATTATCTTTTCAATATTTCACAAACCTTTGGCCAAGCCTTGGGTTTTAGAATATCGAAATGATGTGCACCTTGTGCTACATGCCCAATTGCAAACTTTGACTTTTCTCTCCACTAGAATAGTCAATTAATTGCAATTTTAATACTTTTAAATCTAAAGATAGATTTATTATAAGTATATTAATTAAGCACTAAAGTCATCATCACATAAATCTTCCAAAGACTTTATGCTCTACTATTTGCTTAATAATGGGCTTAGTCATAATAAGTTATTTTATCAAATAAATTAACCTATTATTAATTCCCAATTGAAAATTAAATCATTTAAAGCATTTAATCCAATGATTATATATTTTAAATATTCAACTTTTCAATTCTTTCTTGATTTCAATAGTCCAACTATTTAATCAATTTAATAAGGTACTATTTATTATAATGATTACAATAATCCAATTATTTAATCAACTATAATTTTAATATTGATTACTATAATCTAATTATAAAATCAACTATCATTTTAATTCAATTATATTGATTACTATAATCCAATTATAAAATCAACTATATATTGAATGAGTTTGTATATAGTCCAACTATATATATATTTAAAACAACATAAAATATTAGTCCAACTAATACTTTTGATTAATATGACGAGTAAAATATAGATGAGCGCGTTTAGCGAGTATTCGAACGAATGTTGCAAATTCAATACTTGCCTCCCACTATTTTTCGTCGAGCCTCTAACCCTCTGTCGAGTACTCGGGAAACCGTGTTTCCTAGTGGGCTAGGATCCCGTTAAATATCACACAATCTTGACTTTGGCCAACAAATTGTATGATAATTAACTAGGTAGATCTCGAAGATCAATTGGATCTCATCCAACTCCTAGATCCAGTAGGTGGACATCCAAGTCCCAAACATATATCTTATATATGCCTATACATCGAATGTATACCCTAACCTTTTTCCTCTGAATCAACTAGGCCTTGGCTTTGGCACAACAACCTAGTGATCCCAGTCAAGCGCGGACCCATTGACATGGAAGCTTCGTAATCAATGTCAATGGACAAGAAGTGGTCTTGACTTTGGCCAACAAACCACAACTTGGACACGACACCGATATGGAACAAAGCCTCGTGATTAAAACACATCTTTGACGGACAAGGGCTTGACTTTGGCCAACAACCCCTGCCAATCTCGGATCTTGAGTAAGAATCACTCAATGGAAGGAAAATAACGCTTGATATTTAACGAGGGTTTTTCGCGTGCAAATTGGCTACCAATTTAATTATCTTTGTTAGGTCTCATCATCATACACCCTTAAACATGCATTCTAAATACATAATAAAGCGAGTATGAAATAAAATAATAATGATATGCGGATGGATACTTACACATTGATCCTAGATCAAATCTCTCCCTTTCTCACTCAAGCTAGCACTTGTACTACTTCTACCCGTTACACTACACTTCTAAAGAAACCTCATATACATAGAGGGGAATAGGTGAGAAGAGAATACAAAGAGAAAGAAGGTGATAAGGCTGGACACGCAGGTCCAATTTAATAAATCGAATTTATTACAACAATTTCTAAAATTGCCCACCCGACTAATATCCATCCGATATACATTATTCATTCAACACAACCACGTATTCACACACATAAGCATGCTATCAATCAATCTAATCAAATTAATTAATCTGATAATTAAGTGATCATCCAATGTTCAAACAACGATTTGATTTTGTTCGAGTCAAACTCGTTTTTGCGAATAAGTACTTAAAGTACGAATTCATGAATTAAATTAAACTACATCATTAAATCTAATTTAACATGTATTTAATACTAATTCACTATTCAATTCCAAATTAAATATTACACTTTTATTTAATAAACCTTTTACGATTTAAATTCCAAATCTAATCGTAACGCGTCTCAAAGACCGATTAACGTCCAACGTCAATTCAATTAAAGTCCAATGGGCTTTTGATTGATTTCTTAAGGCGTGGACTTTTGGTCAACTCGGGTCAAACCGATAACCAAAGTCCAATCCGGGATTTACCCCATAAGCCCATAAATCAATCTTGGCCCATTAGGCCCAATTGAACATTAAAGGTTCATTAGTCGCAATTGGGCTTTATGGTTAAGGTTTTGGGCCCAATTGGATCCAATCCACTTGGCCTAAACCAAACTTGATAAATCAAGCCCAAAGGCCCAATTACAACATTTAAGCCAATTTCCAATTTAGGCCCAAATAATTAAATTACAAATCCAATTTCGCAATTTAATTACCAAAGTGCATTATATGATTAATCAACTAAATCAATATTTCCAAAACACCAATTAGTCCAATTAATCATGCTTAATTCATTATCATATGTCCAACACACAATTGAAAATCAAACCCATAAACATGCTTCAATGCTCTCGGCCAAGGAAGGTTATTTTGTCCGATTTGAATTCAATCCAATTAATTACACAATCGACAACGTATTAACTTCCCGAATGATTTCATACACATCCAATGTACAAAATCAAAAACACCAAGACATTAGGGCAAAGGCACCATTCGGCCAACATAAGAATTTGGGGTTTTTGTTCAATTCAAATCCAATCCAATTCAATCTTAAATTAACATCATCCTAATATCATTACAACTCATCCAATGAATTAAAATGAAAAATCCAAGATCCCAAAAATCATTTACATTCGGCCAAGGTGTTAATTTTGGGGAAAATAATTCCAAATCATTTTTCATCAAATTAGTCCAACCAAAATGAATTTAAACATGTTATAAGCATACTCAAACAAGCAATTTATTCAAATCATGCTCAACAACATTTACCCAAATTTTAAGCCCTACAATTTTCATGCTTGCAACATTAGCTCATGATGCCATTGTTGGAATTTTTCTAAGGTCCCAAGATCAAATCAAGACATGAAATATGTGTGAATACATCAACGGAGGTAGCGGAATACTTACATTGATCGGTTATGTCGATTTGAAGACGAATCAAGCCCAAAAACGCACTGCCTTTGTAAGCCCACTGCAGCAGTCCATGCTCACTGTCTTGGCAGTTTGGGTCTCAAAACGAAGCTCCAAACTCCGTCGGATGAATCCCGCCTCATGGGTGAACCTCCCTACCACCTTCGCAAGACTCGTAGTGTGCTAGCACTTGAATTTCACCATGAAAACCACTCTTTGCTTCCCTAAAGTCCACGCCAAAATTGGTCCAAACCAGTAACATGTTTAGTTTTGGGCGTGAGAAGAGGAGAAAAAATGAGAGAGATGAATTGTGTTATAGTTAAAATGATTTACCAAAAATCAATTTATATTTATGCCATAAATTTATTAAATTAATAATAAAATTATGACACAAACATGCAATGGCTTAGAGTGTCAAACACTCAAACTCCATGCAATGACATTGAGTGCAATGTACACAATCTACATGCAATGCATTAGAATGACATGTGTCATGTGGGCCCCACACGTTTCCAAATGAAAGTGGGCCCACGTGCACTCACGCGTTCGGGTTCGATATTTCCGAAATACCGAGCTTACGTCGCGACGTTAATTCAATCGAATAATAAATAAATAATCCGAAATTATTATTTACGTCGCTAACGAATTAATTCTAAATTAACTCGTTTGCCCGAATTAAAATCTAATTTTAATTCCGCGTCGAAATCTAATTTCGTCTAATATATCGAATATATTAATACATCGATTAATTCCGAATTAATCGTTCTCTCTCTTTAGACGACATTTTATCCCGGATAAAATATCTCCGTTATTAATCCTAGATTAATTTTCTCTCTCTTCTATATAATCCCAGATTATTCAAGAGTGCGAGTTGTGCGTCATCGGTGGATTATCGGGAAGCGACCCATGAGATCCCCGGATAATCTGGCAGTAAATACGGTCGTCGGAGTATCCGAATCACGTACGTACTACAAGTACTACTACTCTTTACCGATTTACGAGACAAGGTCGACTCCTAGCAAAGCACCAAGTCTACCCAATTCTCCGGACATATCCATTTAAGAATATTAAGATCTGTATCAAGCGTAGTATACTAATGTATTGTGCATATCGGCCCAGTATCGGATAATCACGTGCTAGGGCTGGGGCTGGATAAGTGTCTGCCCCGTCCGAAACACATATCGGATGTCTGGTAACTAGTCTCTATAATCGGATATTCATGACCTGGTCATAATATCACGATTGGATGCGCATCACTTAAGAGCACTAATACCGTATCCTGCGTGACATCATCTCCATATGACTGGAGTGACACTTCCGTCTTGACATCACATCCAATACACTACTACGATTCTCAATATACCCGGCATTGGCGTACACAGAACCGGTTACAGTCCTAGACGACCTCAACTAAAGTATATCGATTGTCGTAAGCATTAGCGATGTAAGTCTCAGGTTAAGACTATACACACCTACCTTGATTTCGGCCTCCCATAGACACATAGTCATAATACCAATGGGATTCCGAGGGGTCTATCCAGAGCGAAGCTGTTTCCCGTACCATCGGTGAAACACGACCTCCTATCGCACTTGCATAAGTATCCAATACTTATATATATGAGAACTATGTCGTTGTGCCCTCACAACGCGCACAAGTGCAATACTAGCCTATTCCGCATTATCGATGTCCAGTCTCGAATAATACTACGGCTAGGGATATTTAATGATTAATCCTTCGTGGACTGATACTGTCTCATATCATCTCAATCCAGGAACTAATCATAGGGACCTCTCTTCATTTATATATCTATGGTGATCTAATCACAAATGATGAGAGTGCAATTTCCTTATTACATAGTTAATTTGCTACAACAACACAATGATTTGTGCAAATAGTGACGCTATGGGTCATATTATCCAACAGATGTGCTCGCGTTATGGTTTGTGTATCTTATGATACATAGTCAGAAATCTTTGAGAATTCAAAGAGTTTCGACACGAAGTTGAAAACACAGACCGATAAAAGTATTAAAACATTACGGTCGGACCGTGGTGGAGAATACTTAAGCAATGAGTTTCTTGATTACTTGAAAGAGTTGTATTCTTTCACATTGGCTCCTCTCTCTGAAACCGCAATGAAATGGTATGTCCGAACGAGAACCGACTTTGTTAGGCATGGTAAATTCGATATGAGTCGCACAAAGCTACCTATTTCCTTCTGGGGATATGCATTGAACAGTGCAATACTTATTTTGATAAGGTTCCGTCAAAGTCTGTTCAACGACTCCGTATGAAATATGGACAGGAAAGAATCGGGTTTCTCATTCCTGCAGATTTGGGTTTGCAGGGCATACATCAAACGTTTGGAAGGTACCAAACTAGAACCCAAATCGGATAAATGCCTATTTGTAGGATATCCTAGGGAATCCAAAATATATTACTTATATCACCCACAAGAGAACAAAGTATTTGTTGCTCTACATGCGGTTTTCCTTGAGAAGGAATTCCTAAATGCAGTGGTAAGTGGGAGGAAAGTAGAACTCGATGAAAATCGGAGTGATAATGTTCCTGGCACAGAATCCTTAACGGAACATGAATAGTTCATCAGGGATGAGACTGTACTATAATCTTCGAATACATAAGAACTGCGTAGATCGGAGAGAGTTAGAAAACAACCTGAGAGGTATGGGTTTCTGATCTCACCTCATGTGGATATTAATCTTATTGAGGAATATGAACCGGCTACGTATGAGGAAGCGATACAAGATATCGACTCCGGTTTATGGAAAGATGCCATGAAGTCCGAAATGGATTCCATGTATACCAACCAAGTTTGGACACTGGTTGATGCACCAGAAGGCGTAAAGCCTATTGGTTGCAAATGGGTCTTCAAGAAGAAGACCGACATGGATGGCAACATACAAACATACAAAGCTAGGCTTGTAGCGAAGGGGTATCGTCAACGACATGGTGTCGATTATGATGAAAATTTTTCACCTGTTGCCATGATTAAATCCATTTGGATTGTGCTTGCTATTGCTGCATATTTTGATTACAAAATATGGCAGATGGACGTCAAAACCACTTTCCTAAACGGAAACCTTTTGGAGGATTTTTATATGCAACAATTTGACAGTTTTGTCATACCTAAACATGCAGACAAGGTTTACAAGTTAAATCGATCTATTTATGGATTGAAGAAAGCATCGCGTCTTGGAACCAACATTTTGATGAGATCATAAAAGAATATGATTTCGTTCAAAATGAGGATGATCCTTGTGTATATAAGAAGGTTAGTGGGAGCGCACTGACATTCATTGTCCTTTATGTCGATGATGTATTGCTTATAGGCAATGACATTCCCACGCTACAATCGGTGAAAGCTTGGCTTTCATTAAAATTTTCCATGAAGGATCTAGAAGAAGCAGCCTTTATTATGGGAATAAAGATCTATCGGGATAGATCTAGAAAGCTGCTTGGACTCTCCCAGAGCACGTACATTGACAAAGTGTTGAAGAGATTCAACATGGAACAGTCTAAGAGGGGACTGTTGCCAGTGTCACATGTCGTCACTCTATCTAAGGACATGTGTCATAAAACTCAAGATGAGAGAGACAACATAAGTCAGATCCCGTTCGCCTTGGAAGTCGGATCGATCATGTATTCCATGATATATATGCGACCTGATGTCTCCTATGCTTTGAGCATTTGTAGTCGCTATCAGGCCGATCCAGGTGAAGGTCACTAGATGGTGGTTAAGAATATCCTTAGGTATCTTAGACGAACTAAGGATGCTTTCTTAATCTATGGAGATGGAGAACTTGAGGTAACTGGGTTTACCGATGTAAGTTTCCAAACCGATATAGACGACTATAAGTCGCAATCCGGGTACATATTTTGTTTGAACAATAGAGCAGTAAGCTGGAAATCTTCCAAGCAAAAGACTGTTGCCGATTCAACAACAGAAGCGGAGTACTGTTGCAGCAGAAGTAGCAAAAGAGGCAGTTTGGATCCGTAAATTCCTAATTGGATTAGGAGTAGTTCCGTTAGTAGCTGAGCCCATTCCATTGTATTGTGACAATAACGGGGCTATAGCGCAGGCTAAAGAACCGCGATCTCATCAACGATCCAATGATGTTCTTCGATGTTTCCATCTGATTCGTGAGATCATACATCATGGTGATGTGAAGATCAAAAAGGTCGCATTAGAGGACAACATTGCAGATCCGCTGACAAAAGCTACTCCTCAGCAAAAGTTTGAGCGACATGTACATAGTTCAGGTGTTAGATGCTTGAGTGATTGGCTATAGGCCAAGTGGGAGATTGTTGGACAATTATGACCCATATCGTCACTATTTGTAAAAGACATTGTGGTTTTTTTGTACAAATTAACTATGTGACAATGGAAATTGCATTTTATCATTTTTTTTGTAATTAGATTACTTATATATAAATGATAAAAGTCCTTATGATTAGTTCCAGATTATAAGATATGAGACAATATCAATCCACAAAGGTTTAATCATTAAATATCCATAGTCGTAATATTATCGAGACTGGACATCGATAATGTATAATAGACTAGTATTGCACTTGTGCGTGTTATGGAAGAGTAACAACATAGTTCTCATATATTTAAGTATTGGATACTTATGCAAGTGTGATAGGAGGTTGTGTTTACCGATGGTACATAAACAACTTCACTCTGGATAGACCCCACGAAGTCTCATTGGTAGTATGACTATGTGTCTATGGGAATCCGCTTCAGGGTAGGTGTATTGGTCTTAACCTGAGACTTGAATCGCTAGTACTTGCGACAATCAATAGGCTTTGGTTTTGGTCGTCCGGGACTTTAACAGGTTCAGTGTACGCCTCTTCTCGGTTTATTGAGAATTGTATTGTATTGGGTGTGATGTCAAGACGGAAGTATCTATTCAGTCATATGGAGATGATGATCACGCAGGGATACATAACCAGTTCTCTATTATGTTGCAACTAACGGGATAATATGACAAGGTCATGATTATCCGATTATAGAGACTAGTTGCTTGTGATCCGATATATGCTTCGTACGGGGCAGACACTATTCCAGCCCCAGACCTTGCATGTGACATTAGATACTGGATCGCAATACCATGTATACTACGCCTGTTATAGATTATATATTCCTTTAAGAATATTTATGGAGAATTGGGTAGGCACGACGCTTTGCTAGAAGCCAACCATGTCTCGTAAATCGGTTAAAATATGGGACGAGGTACGCACGTGTTCGGATAGTCCGACGACCGGATTAACTGCCAATATATCCAGGGATCTCATGGGTCACTTCCTGAAGATTCACCGATGACGTATGACTCGTACATAATTAATCTGAGATTAATTATAAGAGAGAGAAATTTAATCTAGGATTAATTACGGCAAGATTTTATCTAGGATAAAATTCAAATAGAAGAGAGAGAACGATTAATTTGGAATTAATTGATAAAATAATATATTCGATATATTAAATGAAATTAGATTTCATAACGGAATTAAAATTGGATTTTAATTCGAGCGAACGAATTAATTTAGAATTAATTCGCGAGCGACTTTACTAGTAATTTTGGTAGGCATAATTATTTAATTAAATTTGATTTAATTACGTCGCAACGGAAAATTCATTAATTCAAAATTAATGAACCCGAGCCCGGAATGTGTTTTCGGGCCCACTCGGATTTTGAATTAAGTGGGGCCCACAAGTCACATCACCTAGTCACTTTTATCAACTTTAAGTTGATGGAATTTGGTGGGTGGTTGTTAACTTGTAAAACACACAAGTTGAAAGGTGATGGACTTATTACCAAATATTTGGTATATCATTTTTTGTTTTTTGAAATCAAATTAACAAGTCAACATTATCATTCTCATCTCTCACTCTCCCAAAAAAAACGCCACTCTCTCTCTCTTTGAATAGGCTTGGCCGAAACTCACCAAGGAGAAGAAGAAAAATTGTTGCAATTTATCTTAGTGCTAGCACACATCAAGGATCATACTTAGGTGATAGGGAAACCTTTCCCATTGAGCTTGAAATCTCAAATCACTCATAGCTTAGAGCACAACCTCATCAAAGAAAGCTTGGAGACTTTCAAGGAAGGAAAATTTTTGTTCTACACACATCCTCTCTTTCGATCATTGTAAGTATATTTCCGCTATACTTTTCTTTTGTATTCACATTATTTCATGCTTTAAATGCTCTTGGGATGATCTTAGAGTCCAACAGTAGGTTGAGGCACATTGATTCTGAAGAAGACTTCCGACAAAGAACTAACATTGAGAAATGTGCTACATGTTCATGACATCGGGAAGAATCTAGTTTCGGGATCCATTATGAGCAAGAATGGTTTTAAGCTTGTATTTATTTATGATAAATTTATTCTGGAAAAAAAATGATGTCTATTTGGGAAAAAGATATCTCATTGAAGTCCTTTTCAAGTTCAATGTAATGACTATCAATCGACATAGTGTGAATAATAATAAAGCTACATCTTCTACTTTTATTATTAGGTCATAACATGTATAACATGGTAGGTTGGGGCATGTTAATTATGATATAATGCGTAAATTAATTAATATTGACCTCATACCTAAGTTTACAATTGATAACCAATATAAATGTGAAGAAAAAATGAATAGAACATCATTTCATTTCATAGAATAAAGTTCTGAACCCTTGGAACTTATTCACACCGATGTATGTGATATGAATGTTGTGCAAACAAGAGACGGTAAAAATTACTTTGTCACTTTTATTGATGATAGCATAAAATTCTGCTATGTGTATTTGCTGAGGAGTAAAGATGAAGATATTGAAAGCTTTATATACTATAATAACGAAGTTGAAAATCAACTTGGCAAGAAAATCAAAATAATCATGAGTGATAAGGTAGGTGAATATGTATCGCCATTCAGTGAATATTGTTCCAACTATGGAATTATTCACGAAACTACTGCTCCTTATTCACCTCAACAAAATGGGATTGTGGAACGTAAAAACCAAACGTTGAAGGAAATGATAAATTTCATGCTAACAAACTATGGTTTACTCTAGAACTTTTGGGGGAAGCCTTGCTTTCCGCCAACTAAGTTCTAAATAAACTACCTCACAAAAGATTGGACAATACACCATATGAATTATGGAAAGGTCATGCATCTTCCTACAAATATCTGAAAGTGTGGGGGTATCTTACCAAAGTGATGGTTCATAAACCTAAGAGAGTTAGAATATGACCCAAAACTGTTGACTGTATATTCATTGGATATGCTCACAACAGTAGCGCGTATCAATTCTTGGTATATAAATATGAGGTTCCTGACATTAATCCAAATATGATAATTAAGTCAAGGAATGCGACATTCTTTGAAGAGATATTTCCTTGCAAAGAAAAATAAAGAACAAAGTCTCTCAAAAGAACCATTGACTCTGCTACAAGTAGTGATCAAGTTAACCAATAATTAGCTATACATGAAAATATTGAGGAAAATAAACCTAGTCGTAGCAAGAGAGCAAGACCATCTAAGTCATTTGGACCTGATGTTCTGACATATCTATTAAAAATGAGCCTCAAACTTATAAAGAATTGATGTTTTCTTCGGAGGAACCTTTATGAAAGAGGTTATCAATAGTGAGATGGATTATATCCTTCAAAATCATACTTGGAAATTGGTTGATCTTCCTTAAGGTTTAAGCCGCTGGGATACAAAAGGATTTTCAAAGGGAAGATGAAGTCGGATGGATCAATAAATAAGTACAAGCAAATACTTGTCATAAAAGGTTATAGAAAAAAGGAATGCCTTGATTACTTTGATATCTATTCGCCGGTGACCCTACCACTTCAATAAGAATGCTTATAGTCATAAAAGTTATATTTGATCTTGAAATACATCAAATGGATGAAAATAAGACATTCTTAAATGGTGAATTGGATGAAGAGATTTACATGGAAGAACTAGAAGGTTTTAATGTCCCCGGATAAGAACACAAAGTACGCAAAATTTTAAAATCCTTGTATGGATTAAAACAAGCACCTAAACAATGACAAGATAAATTTGAAAATAGATATTGTGAAGTGGATTCAAAATCAATTAGTGCGATAAGTGTGTATACACTAAATTAACTCAGAAGGGATATGTCATTGTGTGTCTCTATGTAGATGACATGCTGATAATTGGTATTAATCATGGGATGATACAGTCTAACAAATTTGACCAACAAATTTGACATGAAGGATTTTGGAGTGACTGATTTAATTCTAAGAATTAATTTCTAGAAAATCAGAGGAATACATATTATCTCAAGCTCATTGTGTTGAGAAAATACTTGAGGAATATAATAAAGAATATCTAAATGTGGCTGGAATTATTATGGACCTAACTCTTCAACTATCAAACAATATTGGTTCGAGCGTATCTGATAAATGCATGAAAATATACTTTGAACATCCCTAATTCAGCTTTATTATCAAATATTTAAAATTAATTATAGTTTATTTTATGTTTTATTATTAGGAAGTAATGGAACATGAATCTTGCAGTAATTGTACATGTTTTGGGACCATACAGACTCATCGGAATCACGCTGGAAGAGTAGAAACACATAAAACTAGACACCAAAAAATTTAACTAGCGTCGCGATGCCCACCTTCTGGTGTTGCGACGCCGCTACAACATTGCTCCTTACTGCTTGCCCGAGAGTTTGGCTCTGCGGCGCCCCGACAGGACCCATAAATTTAATTTAGTCAAGTTATACATGCATAAAGACTCCTGGACTTCCCTATATATACCCAAGCTCGTCCAAAACCCTAAAGAGAGGAGAAATACATAACAAATAGTTCAAATCACATATTTGAGAGAAAATAACGAGGAAGCTTCATGCCAGACAGGATGCTTCTGCAATCTCTCCAGGCTATGTCTCTTTCTTCTATGGAGAACTAACCTCCTAGGTAAAGCTAAGGATGAACTCTTGTAATTGACTTCTTATATTTATGTTTTTGATTCCTGAATGTTCGTCAACATTTAATACAATTGATATCTTGTTGTTCTCTATCATCTTTTGATTTATAATCTGAATATTGTGTTTTACTAATTTTCATATAGGAATAGTCATGCTTTTTCTATGTGTGATTAGAGAACCCAATTGTAACTGGTATTGTTGTTTTAGGAGTTAATCTTATGTTGCAGTATTGCTTGTGGGTATATTGTTGATGTTGGATAGGTTATAATGATAACATAATGTGCTGTTAACATACAGAAAGTAATTCATCGATTATCCTAGAATTTAATATGTTTTAATTGAAGTACCTTCCGATTGTTGGTTTGGGAAGTGAAACCCTTAATAGAGTAATAAACGGAATTAACTACTGAATATATTGACTTGATACAAGAGGGATTCCCGACGTTTTACTGCTTTTCTCTATTGATAACTCTTACGTGTTTTTCATAATCTTTAATCTAATTTTCCAATTAACTCATTTCTTTTAATTAAGTTATTGCCAACATTCATACTAAGTGATTCTATTCATTTGTAACCATATCTCTGAGGAATCGATACCCCACCTATACTGCGATAACCGTAAGTAATTTTAGGGCCTAATCAAATTTTGGCGCCGTTATCGGGGAGATGGTGTACGATCAAAAGGAGTAGGTTTGCTTGGTCAACAACAAAGCCGTAACTTCATTCCATCTCTACTTTTTATTTCAGTTTAGTTTTAGTTTAAATTGTTATTTTTAGTTTAAATTCTTTTATTTCTGTTTCTTGTTATAATTGTTTTGAGTGCATGCCTAGACTTATGGATCGGTTTGGTAGATTTGTTAGAATTGAAGAGGAAGATTCAGATTCAGAAAGTCTGTTTGAAAACCTTTTTGCCACACTATCTACATCTATCACACACAACATGAGTGATTACGTGAGGCAACCCATTAGGACTCTTGAGGAGTACCTCCATCCCACTGGCACAGCTACACCATCATGCATAATATTTCCTCATAATGCACCACATATAGACTTTAAACCTGGAATGATACAATATCTCCCAACCTTTCATGGTTTAGAGAATGAGAACCGTTATGTGCATATTAGGGAGTTTGAAGAGGTTGTAGCAACCATTCATGACTGATTTGGGACTACATACACAATTAGAAAGTTCTTCCTTTTTGTCCTTAAGGAAAGTGCTAAAAGTTGGTTGTAGTCTTTGAGACCTCGTTCAATAGGATCATGGGATGAGATGACACAAGTATTTTTCAATAAATACTTCCCACACCATAAGACTGATGAGTGATAAATCTATCACTATTTCCCACTCATTTAACCTAATATTTTGTATAGTTTCTTGAGTTTTGTGAATATTTTGATGTGTTTTGTGTTATTTTGTAGATAAATAAAGTTTCAGGACATTCTGGAGGTGATTTGGGCCAAAACAGTGAAAATGGATGAAAATGGCAATTCAGTAAATTGTTCGCGTCGCGACGCCAATACCTTCAGCGTCGCGACGCCTAAAATACGCCGAACAGTGCTAACGTGCGCCGGGTCCACAAATCAGAAACTGAGAAAAGTTTGCGCTGTGCCATGTGTCACCATCACAACCGATCTGCTAACGTGCGTCGTGCCACGTGTCAGCATCCCACGGTGCCGACAGTCATCATCGCCACGTGTACCACGTGGCATCCTACGTGTCTCCATGTCATCAGCCACGTCAGGAAGTCAACAAGTCAACATTGCCACGTGTCGTGCCACATCATCATCAGCCAATCAGAAAGAATCACATGTCGCAATCATGCGGTGCAGACAGTCTCTTTCCCACGTGTCGCCACGTCATCGCCACCTCACCGCCACGTCAGCGCCACGTCAGCATCAATCATTGAATATCTAATCCTTATCTGACACGTGGCGGATAAGAATCTCATCGACAATCAGAAGCCGCCACCTGTCACAATAATTGAAGCCCAACCACCGCGCCACGTGTCACCTTATCAACTTATCCAGAATCTTCAAACCGGTGAACCAGACCGTGCCACGTCGACAAAAGCTGGCGTAGCGACGCTGAAGGCCCTGGCGTCGTGACGCTGGAAGCCTACCGAGGCCTATAAATTGAGCTCGAGATTTCAGAATTCATTGTACCACTCTCTCTCTTCTATTCTCTGTAAAGAGAGAGTTTCTCTCTCTAGTTTCTTTTAGTTTTTAGTTTTTTTAGTTTTTAGTTTTGTAAATAATTTTAATTACGTTTTGTTAATATAGAAATTTACTTTATTACTTTTTACAGTTTTTACTATTTACCATGAGGAGGTAACTTCCCCAGCTAGAGTGAAAGGTAATTCTTTTACTGATACTATTTAGATTAATCTCCCTTAAAAATAATATATTCACTATTTAAAATATTGACTTAAAAAGGATACCGCCAGATTGGTCGGTTGGTAATAATCATTTTAATCTGGTTTAAACCTGACTAATAAAGGATACCGCCAGATTGGTCGGTCGGTAATTCAATTTTGGTTCCGCCTTTATGGCTGGTTGGACTTAATTTGACTTAATCAGGATACCGCCTATATGGTCGGTTGGTGATATTATCATAAGTTTATATATTATTTTATGGGAGATATCTAAATTAGTAGTAGTAAAAGTAATTCCTTTTACCTTAGCATTTTATTTTATTTTACTTTTCAGTTTTACTTTATGTCTTTTACTTTTCAGTATTTTTACTTTATGTCTTTTACTTTTAAGTTGTTACTAGCCCTAATTATGTGTTAGTTATCTGGGGTTGTGATGAATTCTAATATCACCGGTTTAATAGGGGTTATTTTATAGTTTGGGTAATTTAAAGGTTTACTTATTAAGTCTTAAGCTTAATGCTTCTTGTTGTTTGATCACCAATAAGATTGATGTGGTAAATCTAAAATGAACTAGACATAGGGATTTTAGGTTTCAGCCTTAGACTTAATAGCCCACGATCTTCTTCCTTGAGGATAGATAACCCTTTAATAGATTTCCTTACAGGATAGGAATATACCTGTCGGGCGGGGGTAGCCATAATTGGAACTTAAACTTAATGAATCCAGATAATTTGGTTGACATAGACATATGGTTCAATTGGGTTAAACTGGGTATTTGCGTCTGACCATCGACAGAGGCTTTTGCATAATTTAGTGTTCCAGTTAGTAAACTGATTTATTACACAAACATAAAATAATCACTTCATCTTTTAAAAGATATTAGAAGGATTCACAACCCTAGATCTTTCTGTCTTTTGTTATTTTCCCAAGTATTTTCTTTTGTCTTTTATTTATTTATTTATTTTGTAAAACCAATTTCAACCAATCAAACAATCATTCTCTTACCCTCAATTAGATATTTGTAAATAAATAGATTCAATAATTAATAACAACAGTAGGAATTAAGTCCTCGTGGGATCGATATTTTTATACTACTTGAACGATACGTGCGCTTGCGTTATACGTGTGTGTTTACGCCGGTCAAGTTTTTGGGTGTGATAAGAGATAAATCTATCACTATTTCCCACTCATTTAACCTAATATTTTGTATAGTTTCTTGAGTTTTGTGAATATTTTGATGTGTTTTGTGTTTTTTGTAGATAAATAAAGTTCAGGACATTCTGGAGGTGATTTGGGCCAAAACAGTGAAAATTGGACGAAAATGGCAATTCAGTAAATTGTTCGCGTCGCGACGCCAATACCTTTAGCGTCGCGACGCCTAAAATACGCCGAACAGTGCTAACTGTGCCGGGTCCACAAATCAGAAACTGAGAAAAGTTTGACTTTGCTAACATGCATCGTGCCACGTGTCACCATCACAGCCGATCTGCTAACATGCGCCGTGCCACGTGTCAGCATCCTACGGTGCCGACAGTCATCATCGCCACGTGTGCCACGTGGCATCCTACGTGTCTCCATGTCATCAGCCACGTCAGGAAGTCAACAAGTCAACATTTCCACGTGTCGTGCCACATCATCATCAGCCAATCAGGAAGTGCCACGTGTCGCAATCCTGCAGTGCCGACAGTCTTTTTCCCACGTGTCGCCACGTCATCGGCACCTCACCACCACATCAGCGCCACATCAGCATCAATCATTGAGTATCTAATCCTTATTTGACACGTGGCGGATAAGAATCTCATCGACCAATCAGAAGCCGCCACGTGTCACAATAATTGAAGCCCAACCACCGCGCCATGTGTCACCTTATCAGCTTATCTTGAATCTTCAAACCGGCGAACCAGAGCGTGCCACGTCGACAAAAGCTGGCGTAGCGACGCTGAAGGCCCTGGCGTCGCGACGCTGGAAGCCTATCGAGGCCTATAAATTGAGCTCGAGATTTCAGAATTCATTGTACCACTCTCTCTCTTCTATTCTCTGTAAAGAGAGAGTTTCTCTCTCTAGTTTCTTTTAGTTTTTAGTTTTTTTATTTTTTAGTTTTGTAAATAATTTTAATTACGTTTTGTTAATATAGTAATTTACTTTTTTACTTTTTACAGTTTTTACTATTTACCATGAGGAGGTAACTTCCCCAGCTATGGTGAAAGGTAATTCTTTTACTGTTACTATTTAGATTAATCTCCGTTAAAAATAATATATTCTCTATTTAAAAAATTGACTTAAAAAGGATACCGCCAGATTGGTCGGTTGGTAATTCATTTTAATCTGGTTTAAACCTGACTAATAAAGGATACCGCCAGATTGGTCGGTTGGTAATTTAATTTTGGTTCCGCCTTTATGGCTGGTTGGACTTAATTTGACTTAATCAGGATACCGCCTGTATGGTCGGTTGGTAATATTATCATAAGTTTATATATTATTTTATGGGAGATATCTAAATTAGTAGTAGTAAAAGTAATTCCTTTTACCTTAGCATTTTATTTTATTTTACTTTTCAGTTTTACTTTATGTCTTTTACTTTTCAGTATTTTTACTTTATGTCTTTTACTTTTAAGTTGTTACTAGCCCTAGTTATGTGTTAGTTATCTGGGGTTGTGATGAATTCTAATATCACCAGTTTATAAGGGGTTATTTTATAGTTTGGGTAATTTAAAGGTTTACTTATTAAGTCTTAAGCTTAATGCTTCTTGTTGTTTGATCACCAATAAGATTGATGTGGTAAATCTAAAATGAACTACACATGGGGATTTTAGGTTTCAGCCTTAGACTTAATAGCCCACGATCTTCCTTGAGGATAGATAACCCTTTAATAGATTTCCTTACGGGATATGAATATACCTGTCGGGCGGGGGTAGCCATAATTGGAACTTAAACTTAATGAATCCAGATAATTTGGTTGACATAGACATATGGTTCAATTGGGTTAAACTGGGTATTTGCGTCTGACTATCGACAGAGGCTTTTGCATAATTTAGTGTTCCAGGTTAGTAAACTGATTATTACACAAATATAAAATAATCACTTCACCTTTTAAAAGATATTAGAAGGATTCACAACCCTAGATCTTTGTGTCTTTTGTTAGTTTCCTTATTATTTTCTTTTGTCTTTTATTTATATATTTATTTTGTAAAACCACTTTCAACCAATCAAACAATCATTCTCTTCACCCTCAATTAGATATTTGTAAATAAATAGATTCAATAATTAATAACAACAGTAGGAATTAAGTCCTCGTGGGATCGATATTTTTATACTACTTGAACGATACGTGCGCTTGCGTTATACGTGTGTGTTTTACGCCGGTAAAAGACTAATGCTTTGAAAAGACAGATCTTAACCTTTTCCCACAAAGATAGTGAAACCCTTTATCAAACTTGGCAGAGGTTTAAGGAGATGTTAGCTAGTTGTCCTCACCATGGGTATGAGAGTTAGCGTTTGGTGAGTTACCTTTTTGACGGTCTAACCCCTAGAGAGCGCCAATTCATTGAGACGATGTGCAATGGTGAGTTTATATGAAATGACCCTGACGAGGCACTCGAGTACTTAAATGACCTAGCCGAAAAATCTCACACTTGGATTGGACCTAATGCCTTGGATAACACTGATAGGACATGTTACACCCCTTCTGGCAGAGGCATACACCACTTTAGGGAAGAAGATAGTATTAGAGCACAAGTTGAGCTATTGACTAGAGAGATAGGAGCTTTAAAAGTCAAAGATAGCATGACTATGCATGCAGTAGTTAAGTTAGAACCCCAAAGGGAGTGTTTTATGTATAAAGGGAATGATCATCTAGCCCAAGAGTGTCATTTATATGGTGAGATGAGGGAAACATATGAGGAACAATGCAATACCATAGGGATGTACAAGAAACCTTGTACGCCATATTCAGACACTTACAATCCTAGTTGGAGGAATCACCCAAATTTCAGTTGGAAACATGCGTCTCAACAGCCCACTTAAACACCACAGCCTATAGGTTACAGTGCTCCCCAGTATCACACATTTACCATTCCTAGAAATTCTTTAAAGGATACTGTGCACGAATTTTTAGAGGCCCAGAGTAAAACTAATCAAATGTTTGAGTCATTGATAGCACAAATGGTTGAAGACAATAAGGAGATAAAAAGTCAGGTCTCTAAATTGACTAACGTCTTAAGTGTGCAAGAATTAGGAAAATTTCCATCTCAGTCTCAACCAAATCCACAAGGGCAACACATGGTACATTTTGACCATGAAGCATCTAATGTAAAAGGAGTTAATGTCATAACAACTCGGAGTGGTAAAGAGATAAATATGCAGGACACTTCCAACACTAAAGGTGTAACCACAGGTAGTAATGCAGACATTCCTCACGAAGAATAAGTGGTTCGGATCCCAGTTTGAGTACCTTTCCTTCAAGCTCTTAGGCCTACTGCGAGAGCTACAGACCCTAATGATGAGATCTTATAACATTTAAGGCAAGTAAAGATTAACCTTCCTCTATACATAGTGATCAAACAAGTTCCCACATATGCCAAGGTTTTGAAGGATTTATGCACCATGAAAAGAAAAACATCATGTGAAGAAGACTGCATTTATGATAGAGCAAGCAAGTGCAGCAATTGAGCAGAGGACTCCACCAAAATACAAAGATCTGGGATGTCCCATTATTACTTGCCACATTGGCAAATATGAGTTTGGTCAAGCTTTATTAGATTTAGGTCTAGTGTTAATCTCATGCCATAATCTACCTATATGCAGCTAGGACTTGGAGAGATTAAACTTACATCTGTGATTAAACTTACTAGATCATGGATTTTTAATCTAAAAATGTCTCTCCCACTATTTCATGCAAAACTGTAATCCCCAAACAGAATACAAAACATACGATAATCAAATCATAATATAATAGTGAAAGGTGGACCCCATGAATATATTTCAGCTCACGGCTTTGGCATGTTCTCGCCTACGTATATTTATTAGGTAGACAACTCATTTGTCAATCACTCAATAGTGACTCTTGGGTTTTCGGTCCTGGTTGTTTCTCGTTGTGACAGCTTTGTCACGTTCACAAGGAGGCGTACCAAGGTTAAACTTGTGAGTGATAAATTCAAGATACTTACGAAACCCTGACAACTTTGGCACGTTCATGATTCTGTTTTCGCTTGAATTCACCTAATATCAAATATATTCGGTACAGATAAATTTCTACCGGCCATATCCTCACTGCTTGGGCACGTTCTCGGATATAGTCACATAAAACTAATCGAAAAGTGGGATTGAGAAGACAGACCAATTAATATGCATCAAATACATATTAAATTAAAAACCTTATTTTCAAATAGGGATTTTTCCGCAAAAGATACTTTTACTTTATTTAATCAAATTAAATAAACACATGCATGCAAAAAGTCAAGATTAAATTAAACATTGAATTTTAAAGGCATAATCACATATCGGGTGTCCAGAATCAGACTCGCTCTGATACCATTTTGTAGGGGTTTTATACGGAATTACAGGGTTAGCGCAACGGAACGCGGAAAATAGATTTTTCCTATTTCAAAATTTTTTATTGGAACAATTAAATAAACTTATTTATTTAATTAACCAATACTTAAAATCTGAAATTTAAACCCAAGAAATCATATTTTCTTTAATTACCGAATTGCCCCAAGTTTTTACAATTTATTCATGTTGGTCCTTAACTAGTCAAATACATATTTAATTGATTCCAAATCAATCCCAAAATGATTTATACATGTCTAATACATGAAAATATAATTTGCAACAAAAATCTCCAATTTTTTCAGAATTGCCGAACTTAGCCTAGAATTTTTCTTAATTATGATTTGGCCCCAAATGTTTAAAACATGTCAAGATCAAATCCAATAAATCCCAAATTTAATATACATCATATATACATCAAATTAAATCACATATATAAAAATCCCAAAAATTGGATTAGGTTTAGAACCCTAATTTCATAAATTACTCCAATTTCATAATTTACATTAAATTAACAACATTCAACATTTTAACTAATCCAATACTACACCAATCAAGTTTCACCATCATGAAACAACTCAAGAACAATTCTAGGTTAATTATGAATAGCTAAGCAACTCTAAAATGGTAACTAAAAATTACAAATTAATCTTATAAGCTTAATTACTCCTAATAAGCTTATAAATTAATCTAACATGCAAATCATCTTCAAACAAGTTTCCAACAAATTTAATCACAAACTAAAAGAGTAGAGACATCAACTTAGCAATATAAATTGAAGCCAAGATCAATAGAAACATTTTCTAAGTTGAAGAAAGTAAAGAAATATTTACAAAATTCCAAATTTAGCTTTGATTTCTTTCTTTGTTCAACTTTTTCTCTCAACCCCCTTTGTAATATTTTTGAAAACTTATGTAAGTGTTGAAAATGAAAATAAAATATTTTTGTTAAATCCAATTCACATTGGCCGAGTTTTTGCTACAAAAAATTAAATAACAATTATTTCATTTTTGTTCAAATTTCATTAGTCCACATTTTACTTTAATAAAGTTAATATTTTATTTTTAATAAAGCAAATCAAAATGTGTTCCAATGGTAACATGCCATTTTCCAACTTTAAAAAGCTAAAATCATTACAACAGATAATTACTCTTTATTAATTAATTTAATTATTTAACAATTAAATAATTAAATAATAATATAAATATCTTAAATATATGTATTATTTTTACATTAAATATCTCAAATACATATATTAATGATATATGTCAAATATCACAAATTGATATTTTAATTAATATGTATTTAATAAAATCAAGTTTAATACAAATACACATTAATTGGAAATAACTGTTAGGTCCCGATTGCGTGTATTTGTTCGTTTAACCGTTTAACGAGTTATAAATAATTAGTATTATTCATAATAGTTGCCCTAGTGCTCTATGAGTATATTTCATTAGTGAGACTCTATAGATTCATTCAGGCATATCCTTCACGAAATCAATTTCGTGTCCATACTTCACCACCCACCCGAAAATGAGACGAACACAGATAAACTCTCTGAATCATATAGGTGGAGGTCACATGCATACGTATAATCCCTCCATCACAGGTATCCGGATATTCCAGAGATATAGATCAAACGTCAATTCTCTAGGATATAATCACGTCGACGTTTCTATTAGCAATCCCTTAATAAGACTTAGAACTGATTTCTACAGTATACCACAGGCCCATTGATTTAACAGATTGCTAATTCCATATTGAATACCTATGATCTGTATACATAGCTGACGAATCCTTTCTTGATACACACAGGATATCCTGAGCATAAGTCCACACCTAACGAACTGTTAGACAGTAATGACCCATAGCGTCACTATTTTTGTAAATGATATTGTATTATTGTACAAAATTAACTATGTATAATAAATTGCCTTTTATACCGTTTTGTAATTTATTTACTTAGAAATATAAATGGTAAAAGTCCCTATGATTAGTTCCGGATTGTGATGATATGAGACAGTATCAATCCATAAAGGTTTAATCATTAAATATCCCTAGTCGTAGTATTATCGAGATTGGACATCGATAATGCGGAATAGACTAGTACTACACTTGTGCATGTTGTGAGGGCACAACGGCATAGTTCTCATATATTTAAGTATTGGATACTTATGCAAGTGCGGTAGGAGGTTGTGTTTTACCGATGGTACGGAAAACAGCTTCGCTCTGGATAGACCCCGCGGAGTCCCATTGGTAGTATTCTCTGCGTGTCTATGGGAGTCCGCTTCAGGGTAGGTGCGTATGATCTTAACCTGAGACTGCATCGCTAGTACTTACGACAATCGGTAAAATTTAGGTTTGGTGGTCCAGGGCTTTAACGAGTTCTGTGTATACCTCTTCTGAGTTTATCGAGAATCATAGTGTACTGGGTGTGATGTCAAGATGGGAGTATCACTTCAGACATATGGAGATGATGATCGCGAGGATTCAGAACTAGTACTTCTATAATGGTTGCAACCATCGGGATAATATGACTAGGTCAGGATTATCCGATTCAAAGAGACTGGTTGCTTGACATCCGATATGTGTTTCGGACGGGGCAGACACTTACCAGCCCCAGCCCTAGCATGTGATCATCCGATACTGGTTCGATATACACTATACCTACGGTATGCTACGCCTGTTATAGATCTAATATTCCAGTAAGAATATTCTAGAGAATTGGGTAGGCATGGCGTTTTGCTAGAAGCTAACCTTGTCTTGTAAATCGGTAAAAACGTAGTACTTGGTACGTACGTGTTCGAATAGTTCGACAACGGATTTACTGCCAACATATCTAGAGGTCTCTTGGGTCGCTTCCCGAAGATTCACCGATGACGTATGATTCAAACTCGATTAATCTTGGATTAATAAAGGAGAGACTTTATCTCGGATAAAGTACTGTATAAAGAGAGAGAGCGATTAATTTAGAATTAATCGTAAAAAATTATTATATTCGATATAATAAACGGAATTCGATTTCGACGCGAAATTGAAATTAGATTTTAATTCGGGCAAACGAATTAATTTAGAATTAATTCGTTAGCGACGTAAATAATAATTTCGCTAGGCGCAATTATTTATTTAAAATCGATTTAATTAACGTCGCGACGTAAGCTCGATATTTCGGAAATATCGAACCCGAACGCGTGAGTGCAAGTGGGCCCACTTTCATTTGGAAACGTGTGGGGCCCACATGACACTTGTCATTATTTGGCATTATTTAATCAAGATGCAATGCATGAAGATAGTGTATAATGCACTCAAGGGTAATGCATGGAAATTGAGTGTAAGACACTCTAAGTCTTTGCATGGTTTGTGTTATATTTATATTATTATTTAATATAATTATAACATAAATATAAATTGATTTTTGAGACAAAAATCAATTACTTCTCTCCCTCTCTATTACCGAAACTGTGACAGTTTCTTTGCTCTCCATTTTTCAGGTTTTTGTTGCAAAAAGCTTGAAGAATTTGTGTTTGTTTGGAACATAAAGAACACATCTTTGGCTAGCACCATCAAGGGATCATACAAGTGATATGGGAAACTCATCTTAGAGCTTGGAAGGATCAAATTCAAGCTTGAGCTTCTCTTCACTGCTTGGCCGAAATCTTCACTGCACAAAGGAGGATTTTTGCTTCATCCATTGCATCCACATTTGGGTATTTGTGAGTATTGTTTCCTCCGCCATTACTTCAATCTAATTCATTCTTATATATATCTTGCTTGTTTTTGATCTTGGGATATGGTTATTAGATTTCCAACAATGGTATCATTGAGCCTAAAATGCATGCAAATATATTAGGATGTTATTTGGGGAAAATTGTTTGAAGCATGATTTGATGAGTTTGCTTGATTAAATATGCTTAGATGTATGTTAAATGAATTATACATCATCAATTTCATGGAAATGAATTGGATTAATTTTTCCAACCCCAAAGTGGCTTGGCCGAATACATGCAAGCATGAGGACTAGATGATTTTTAATTTTAAGACATTGGATGACTTGAAATAATATGGAGATGATTATTTGTGATTGATTGGATTGAAAACGAAATCGGAACCATATTGTTCACCTTGGCCGAATGCTTGATGACAAATTAGGGACATGATTTTTTTGATTAAATATGTTGGACATGTATTTAAGATAAAAAAAAAATATGATTAATAGATTAATTTGATATTTTGGAAATATTGATTTAAAGGATTAATCATGAACATACACTTTAATTTAAGTTTGTAAAATTTTGGAATTTTAAAATTTAGTTAATTAGGCTTAAATTGGAATTGGGCCTAAAACTATTATATTTGGTCATAAATGGGCTTGGTTGGGCCAAGTAGATTTGGACCATTTGGATTGGATCCAAAATGGGCCTAAATCACACCATTTAAGTCCAAATGTAATAAATGGGCTTTTATGTTTAATTGGGCCTTATGGGCTTGATATTGGTTTTATGGCTAATGAGGGTGATTCCTTATTGGGCTTGGAAATTGGGTTTGACCCACATTGACCAAGGCCCAAGCCTAATGAAATCAATAGAAAGCCCATCGGACTTTAATTAAACGGACATTAGATGTTAGTTGGGCTTTGAGACCCAAAAGAACTAGATTTGGAATCTAAGTTATAAAAGCACAATAAAAGTGTATATATTTAATTTAGAATTAAATAATAGGATTAGTATTGAATACGACTTAAATTGGATTTAACGAGTAGTTCGATATAATTCGTGAATTCATACCATATGTATTTATTCTCAAAACGAGTTGGACTCGCGCAAATGCAAACAATTGTTTGAACATTGTATTGTCACCTAATTAAAGACTAATTAATTGGATTTGATTGGTTGTATAACATGCCGTGAATGAATGAATGAATGTGGATGTGTTGTATGAATAGTGCATATCGGATGGATATTAGAAGGGAAGGGTAATTTTAGAAATTATTGTAAATTTGGAATTTATAAATTGGACCTGCGTGTCCAGCCTTATCTCTTTATCTCTATGTATTCTCTTCTCACCTAATTCCCCTCAATGTAAATGAGGTTTCTCTTATTGTATTATGTAATTGGGTAGAAGTAGAATAGTGCTAGCGGGGAGAGAAGGGAGAGAGGAGTGATTTGTTCTAGGAACAAGTTGTTTATATATCCATCCGTATATCACTATTACTTTACTTTATGCACTTTATGATGTTTTAGAAGCATGCTTAAGGGTGTATGATGATGAGACCTAACAAAGATAAATTAATTGGTTGCCAATTACGCGAAAAATCCCTCAAACAATATTAAGCGATTTTCCTTCCGTTGAATGATTCTTTCTCAAGATCCGAAATTGGCATTGGTTTGTTGGCCAAAGTCAAGACCTTTGTCAATTGAGGATGTGTTTGAATCATGAGAGTTTCGTTACACATCGGTGTCCTGTCCAAGTTGTGATTTGTTGGCCAAAGTCAAGATCACTTCTTGTCCATCGACATTGATTACGAAACTTTCCTTGTCAATGGGTCCCGCTTAACTGGAATCATTAAGTTTGTTGTGCCAAAGCCAAGGCTTAGTTGATTCAGAGGAAATGGTTAGGAAAATGTATTGGATACATTGACGTATGTATTAGATATATATGTTTCGGACTTGGATGTCCACCTACCGGATCTAGGAATTGGATGGGATCCAATTGATCTTCGAGATCTACCTAGTTAAATATCATACAACTTGTTGGCCAAAGTCAAGGTTGTGTGTTATTTAACAGGATCCTAGCCCACTAGGAAATTGGATTTCCCGAGTACTCAACAGAGGGTTAGAGACTTGTAGAAAATAGTGGGAGGCTAGTATTGAGTTTGCAATTTCATTCAGATACTTAGCTTTACGCGCTTACAAAAAATTTAATTTCGTCAATTTTAACATTAGTTGGACTAATAAAATGTTATTTTTTTGTAACAGTTTGACTGTACCCATTTTTATCGTTAACTAGATAGTTGGACTATCGTAGTTAAGATGGCTAGCAAGGTAAATGTCCGTGACATCATCATGGGTGACAATGTCTTTAAGGGGACAAACTTTGCTGATTGGGAAATGAACCTAAGGATAGTCCTTGGGGCAGAGAGGATACTGTATACGATTCAGAGACCTCTCGGGCCTAAGCCCACTGAGCCACTTGAGCTGGAGTTATGGAAAACTCACAGTGATGATTGTGACACGGCTCAGTCGATCATGCTTGCTTCTATGACTCAACACTTTCGTCGCCAAAATAGGGACTTGGATCCTTATAATATGATGGCAAGATTGCAAGATCTTCACCGCACTAATAAGCGGATGGCGAGATACGAGTTGGTGAAGAGGATCTTTCGCACCCGTATGACTGATGGTAGTTCTGTTGAGATCCATGGGACTCAAATGATAGCCGATATTGATGAACTGGCTTGTATGGGTATAGTCTTGGAGTCTGAGTTGGCTATAGATGTACTTCTACAGTCACTACCCGATACTTGGAAACAGATTGTCATCAACTACAAATTGATGAATTCGGATGACACTCTTGGAGAGTTATTGTCGATTCTCAAGGATCAGAGAAAGAACTTCTGAAAGGCAACAAGCGCGAGGCGCACTTTGCAACAACATCTCAAACACCGAAAGCTGGGCTTAAGGCAACTGGGGGTGTTAAAAAGAAGAAGCATAAGAACAAAGGCAAGGCCAAGTCAACAAAGGCTTCTGGGAAGCCAAGGGACAAGTCTCAAGATGTTTGCCTAAATGCGGCAAAAGAGGTCACTGGAAGCGTGACTGCCGCATGAACAAGGGACATAAGGAGGACATACAGGCGGGCAAGGCTCCGGCCTCAGGTATGTTTGTTATTGAGATAAATATGACTACTTCTAGTCTTAATAAAAATTGGATTTTTGATTCTGGCTGTGGTTCTCATATTTGTACTGATGTGCAGGATCTGCATGATAGCAGGAGACTGGCTTCGGGGGAGGTAGATCTACGAGTTGGAAATGGAACTTCTGTTGCTGTTTGGCTGTAGGCATTTTGTTTTGGAACTGCCCTCGGGGCATGTACTTAAACTATATGACTGTTATTTTGTTCCTAGTTTAACTAGGAATATTATTTCTGTATCTTTGTTAACCCAAACCGGGTACACTTTTGTATTTAAAAACACCAGGTGTTATTTATATATGAATGATGCAGAAATTTGCAGTGCTGATGCAAATAATGGTCTTTATATTTTGAATATAAATGAATCTCCAAAATGTAAAATAACAAACAAAAGGCTCAAAATGAGTAATCCAAAAGAAGAAACTTATTTGTGGCATTGTCGTCTGGGACACATCAACAAGACTCGCATATCCACACTTTCGAAGATGGGTACTTGGACGGATTTGATCCAAATTCATATGACGTCTGCGAATCTTGTTTATTAGGCAAAATGCCTAAATCACCTTTTAGCGGTGTAAAGGTGAACGCGCCACTGAACTGTTAGCCCTCGTTCATAGTGACGTTTGTGGGCCCATGTCTAGCCAGGCTAGAGGTGGACATCGATACTTCGTAACCTTTACGGATGATGCATCACGTTATGGTTATGTGTATCTAATGATGCACAAGTCGGAAACTTTTGAGAAATTCAAAGAGTTTCGACACGAAGTTGAAAAACAAACAGGCAAGAGTATTAAGACATTACGGTCGGACCGTGGTGGCGAATACTTAAGTAATGAGTTTCAAGATTACTTGAAAGAATATGGTATTCTTTCACAATGGACTCCTCCTGGAACACCACAATTAAATGGTGTGTCTGAACGGAGAAACCGTACCTTGCTTGACATGGTAAGGTCGATGATGAGTCGCACTGAGCTACCTATATCCTTCTGGGGACATGCATTAGAAAGTGCAATTCTTATTTTGAATAGGGTTCCGTCAAAGTCTGTTAAACAGACTCCGTATGAGATATGGACAGGAAAGAAACCAGGTTTCTCATTCCTGAAGATTTGGGGTTGCTGGGCATACGTCAAACGTTTGGAAGGTACCAAACTTGAACCCAAATCAGATAAATGCCTATTTGTTGGATATCCTAAGGAAACCAAAGGATATTACTTCTATAACCCAAAAGAGAACAAAGTATTTGTTGCTCTACATGCAGTTTTCCTTGAGAAGGAATTCATAAATGCAGTGGTAGTGGGAGGAAAGTAGAACTCGATGAAAGTCGTAGTGATACTGTTCCTGGCATTGAATCTAGAACGGAACATGAACAGTCCATCCAGGATGAGACTGAACCACAATCTTCAATTACACAAGGGCTACGTAGGTCGGAGAGAGTCAGGGTAATACCTGAGAGGTATGGATTCCTGATCTCACCTCATGTAGATATTAATCTTATTGAGGATACTGAACCGGCTACGTATGAGGAAGCGATACAGGGTATCGAATCCACTTTATGGCAAGAGGCCATGAAGGCCGAAATGGATTCCATGTATACCAACCAAGTTTGGACACTGGTTGATGCACCAGAAGGCGTAAAGCCTATTGGATGCAAATGGGTCTTCAAAAAGAAGACAGACATGGATGGCAACGTTCAAACGTACAAAGCTAGGCTTGTAGCGAAGGGGTATCGTCAACAACTTGGAGTTGATTATGACGAAACTTTCTCACCCGTTGCCATGATTAAATCCATTCGGATAATGCTTGCAATAGCTGCATATTACGATTACGAAATATGGCAGATGGACGTTAAAACCGCTTTCCTTAACGGAAACCTGTTGGAGGATGTTTATATGCAACAACCTGACGGTTTTATCGCACCAAGACTTGCAAACAAGGTTTGTAAGTTAAATCGGTCCATTTATGGACTGAAGCAAGCATCGAGGTCATGGAACCAACGTTTTGATGAGGTCATAAAAGAATATGATTTCATTCAAAACGTAGATGATCCTTGTGTATATAAGAAGGTTAGTGGGAGTGCACTGACTTTTATTGTCCTTTATGTTGACGATGTATTGCTTATAGGCAATGACATTCCCATGTTAACGTCGGTGAAAGCTTGGCTTTCATTGAAATTCTCCATGAAAGATCTGGGAGAAGCAGCTTTTATTCTAGGAATAAAGATCTACCGGGATAGATCTAGAAAGCTACTTGGACTCTCCCAGAGTACATATATTGATAAAGTGTTGAAGAGATTCAACATGGATCAGTCCAAGAAGGGACTGTTGCCAACATCACATGGCGTCTTTCTATCTAGGGATATGTGTCCTAAAACACAAGATGAGAGAGACAACATGAGTCGGACTCCGTTCGCCTCGGCAGTCGGATCGATCATGTATGCCATGATATGTACACACGACATGCTCCATGTTGAGCATGCGTCGAGCAGGCGATCGATCAGGACAGGATCACTGGATGGCGGTTAAGAATATCCTTAGGTATCTTAAAAGAACTAAGGATGTTTTCTTAATCTATGGAGATGGAGAACTTGAGGTATCTGGGTATACCGATGCAAGTTTCCAAACCGACAGAGACGACTTCAAGTCGCAAACCGGGTACATATTTTGCTTGAATAACGGAGCA
This sequence comes from Zanthoxylum bungeanum, assembly GCA_019454045.1. Taxonomy (NCBI): domain Eukaryota; kingdom Viridiplantae; phylum Streptophyta; class Magnoliopsida; order Sapindales; family Rutaceae; genus Zanthoxylum; species Zanthoxylum bungeanum. The sequence continues at coordinate 156,370 of SKCR01029783.1, forward strand.
GTGAGCTGGAAATCTTCCAAGCAAGATACTGTTGCCGATTCAACAACTGAAGCGGAGTACATTGCAGCAGCTGAAGCAGCAAAAGAGGCAGTTTGGATCCGAAAATTCCTAATTGGATTAGGAGTAGTTCCGTTAGCAGCTGAGCCCGTTCCATTGTATTGTGACAATAGCGGGGCTATAGCACAAGCTAAGGAACCAAGGTCTCATCAACGATCCAAACATGTTCTTCGACGATTCCATCTGATTCGAGAGATCATACATCGTGGCGATGTGAAGATCGAGAAGATCGCATCAGAGGATAATATTGCAGATCCGCTGACGAAGGCTATTCCTCGGGAAAAGTTTGAGCGACATGTACATAGTTCAGGTATTAGATGCTTGAGTGACTGGCTATAGGCCAAGTGGGAGATTGTTAGACAGTAATGACCCATAGCGTCACTATTTGTAAATGATATTGTATTATTGTACAAAATTAACTATGTAGTAATGAAATTGCCTTTTACCGTTTTGTAATTTATTTACTTAGAAATATAAATGGTAAAAGTCCCTATGATTAGTTCCGGATTGTGATGATATGAGACAGTATCAATCCATAAAGGTTTAATCATTAAATATCCCTAGTCGTAGTATTATCGAGATTGGACATCGATAATGCGGAATAGACTAGTACTACATTGTGCATGTTGTGAGGGCACAACGGCATAGTTCTCATATATTTAAGTATTGGATACTTATGCAAGTGCGGTAGGAGGTTGTGTTTACCGATGGTACGGAAAACAGCTTCGCTCTGGATAGACCCCGCGGAGTCCCATTGGTAGTATGTCTGCGTGTCTATGGGAGTCCGCTTCAGGGTAGGTGCGTATGATCTTAACCTGAGACTTGCATCGCTAGTACTTACGACAATCGGTAAAATTTAGGTTTGGTGGTCCAGGGCTTTAACGAGTTCTGTGTATACCTCTTCTGAGTTTATCGAGAATCATAGTGTACTGGGTGTGATGTCAAGATGGGAGTATCACTTCAGACATATGGAGATGATGATCGCGAGGGATTCAGAACTAGTACTCTATAATGGTTGCAACCATCGGGATAATATGACTAGGTCAGGATTATCCGATTCAAAGAGACTGGTTGCTTGACATCCGATATGTGTTTCGGACGGGGCAGACACTTATCCAGCCCCAGCCCTAGCATGTGATCATCCGATACTGGTTCGATATACACTATACTACGGTATGCTACGCCTGTTATAGATCTAATATTCCAGTAAGAATATTTCTAGAGAATTGGGTAGGCATGGCGTTTTGCTAGAAGCTAACCTTGTCTTGTAAATCGGTAAAAACGTAGTACTTGGTACGTACGTGTTCGAATAGTTCGACAACCGGATTTACTGCCAACATATCTAGAGGTCTCTTGGGTCGCTTCCCGAAGATTCACCGATGACGTATGATTCAAACTCGATTAATCTTGGATTAATAAAGGAGAGACTTTATCTCGGATAAAGTACTGTAAAAGAGAGAGAGCGATTAATTTAGAATTAATCGTAAAATTATTATATTCGATATAATAAACGGAATTCGATTTCGACGCGAAATTGAAATTAGATTTTAATTCGGGCAAACGAATTAATTTAGAATTAATTCGTTAGCGACGTAAATAATAATTTCGCTAGGCGCAATTATTTATTTAAATTCGATTTAATTAACGTCGCGACGTAAGCTCGATATTCGAAATATCGAACCCGAACGCGTGAGTGCAAGTGGGCCCACTTTCATTTGGAAAGTGTGGGGCCCACATACACCAAATTTGCATTATTAAGGCATATAGGGTTAATTAAAGGGTAATGGATTAAGTTTTGCGGGTTTTTGTAATTTTTATATCTTGACGTATATTTGATCATTTTTACTTTACCTTCGAGTGTATTTGTGCTTCGCATTCTTCGCTTAGCATTAGTGGGACTTTTTCGGTGAGAGACTCACTCTTAAGCTTGGAGGATCTGCGATTTATTCATTATGTGCGTTCGATCACACATTCTGATATTTGCTTGGTTCTATCCATCGTTATTATCACGATAGGTACCTCAGGGTGAATGGCATGATCAGCCCAACGCGCTTAGTTAGTCTCCTTGTCCTCCGCCTTGTTTGCATGCAAGGGGCCTCTTTTCGATTGTGGAGCGTGTCTACCTTGATGGGTACACTTTCCTATCTTCGGCACTCAATCATTGTGTGCAGTTTATTTATAGACATGCATTTGATTATTAATAAGTGCAATCAGATATGTATAATGCACTCAAGGGTAATGCATGGAAATTGAGTGTAGACACTCTAAGTCTTTGCATGGTTTGTGTTATAGATATTAAATTTAATATAATTATAACATAAATATACATTGATTGTAGATTGTGTTGTTTGACAAAAATAAATTACTTCTCTCCCTCTCTAATTACCGAAAGGCTGTGACAGTTTGCTTGCTCTACATTTTCAGGTTTTTGTTGCAAAAAGCTTGAAGAATTGTGTTTGTTTGGAACATAAAGAACACATCTTTGGCTAGCACCATCAAGGGATCATACAAGGTGATATGGGAAACTCATCTTAGAGCTTGGAAGGATCAAATTCAGCTTGGGAGCTTCTCTTCACTGCTTGGCCGAAATCTTCACTGCACAAAGGAGGATTTTTGCTTCATCCATTGCATCCACATTTGGGTATTTGTGAGTATTGTTTCCGCCATTACTTCAATCTAATTCATTCTTATATATATCTTGCTTGGTTTTTGATCTTGGGATATGGTTATTAGATTTCCAACACGAACATGTGGAGGTCTGATCTAAATAGATCGGTGACGTGACTGACATCTAAGTATGAAGGATAACTAATATATCCACTGTGGTATCTCAAGTCAAAGAATCACTATGCTCACTCAACCCGAGAAGATTCTTATTGACGTTGGTGTACCATCCATTAAGAATCTTTGGTAAGTCGTTTAGTGTCTATCCGCTATAAATACCTACACATCTATACGAGTCTCCAAGACTCATGATTCATTGAGAAACCATCGGAATCCAAGATTCCAATATACTATATGTTCAGTCTCAACATGTTACTTTACTGACCAAGTAGTGTAAACCTTGACCGGGAACTGTCTAAAAATGACAACGTCATGATACAACTCAATGTCAGTTACGACGCTTTTGCAACAATATCATAACTAATCATTCTAAGGTCTGTTACGTCTTTACCATATTAAAGAAATTGTTTATTTTATTCATAATAAAATGTTACATTAGTATTTACAAGGAAATACATAATAAAATTGGCACTCAGAACACCAACCCTAACAAAATCTCCAACTTGCTCTAGTGCCACTATCGATTGTATTTAATACCTATCGACTCCACATGTTTATCAAATAACTTCGGAGGAATGGCCTTCGTAAGTGGGTCTGCTTCATTATCTTCACTCGGTACGTTGTACACAATAATGTCCTCTTGCGACACAATCTCTCGAATGATGTGGTACTTTCGTTCCACATGCTTCGACTTCTGATGCGCCCTTGGTTCTTTTACTTGCACAATGGCTCCAGTATTATCACAACATAACGTAATCAGATTCTCAATACTTAAACAGCTTCCTTTGCAACTTTAGAAGCTGCAATATATTCCGCCTCTGTGGTAGAATCAGTTGTCAACCCATGTTTGGAACTCTTCCAACAAACTGCACCGCCGTTAAGGGTAAATAAGAATTCTGATGTAGACTTTCTATCATCCGGATCCGATTGGAAATCGGAATCCGTATACCCATTAACTTGCAGTTCGTTTCCTCCATAGATAATAAACTTATTTACCTTTAGATACTTGAGGATATGTTTAATGGCCATCCAATGGTCATTTCCTGGATTGGACTGATATCGACTGATGACACTAACTGCGAAGCTGATATCAGGCCTAGTACATAACAGGGCATACATTATGCTGCCAAAACATGAAGCATAAGGTTGATTAGACATTCTAATCTTCTCATCTTATATTTACGGAGACATCTTCTTCGAAATATGTAAGTCATGTATGAACGGTATGTTTTATGTCTTACAGTTACCAAAATTATACCATTCTAAGATCTTATCTACGTACGTTGATTGGGATAACCCAATCAGCTTCCTTTCTCTATCTCTATAGAGTTTTATATCTAAGACATAAGAAGCTTCACCCAGGTCCTTGTTGGGGTTGGTGCTCGGAGCGCCAATCCGGATCGTATTTATGTCCAATTCATGAATACGAGCAATATCTTTTTCAATAATATTACTTAATTATGGTAGCACCTCTTGTCTTTTATTATATATATTCGATCTAATTTATTAGATTGAAACTAAATCGTGTTTAGTGATATATATATATATTAGAGAAAGACTCGATAATATATAATGTAGTGCGCAATTACAACGTAACTTGTAATTGACATTGGGAAGCGTCATATACTAGAAATATATTATCAAATTAAGTTTCTGGTCAAGATTTACTGACATGGGTCAGTTAGTAAAATCTGTTGAGACCAGTATATGTCATATATCGGACTTGGTCCGATGGTTTATCCCAATGAACTATGAGTCTCGGGAGACTCGTATAGACATGTATGTGTTTATTTGATAAATGTTGAACGACTTGTTGGAGTTTGCTAAGGTCCCAAAGATCAATAAACAAGCATGAAACATAAGTGAATACAAAGAGGGAGTTGCGGAATACTCACATCAATCGGTTGAGCGACGCTAGAGGCAACAAAAACAAATTCTGCTCACTGTTTTGTGCGGCAGTGGGCTGCTGGTTGTTCTTCATTTTCGGCCATCAAGCTTCAAGAATCCAAGCTCCAAGCTTCGTCAAACGATTCCCGGCTCATGGGTGGACTTCCCAATCACATTCGCATGTCTCTCGGAGTGCTAGCTCTCTTGATTTTTGCCACAAAAATCCACACTTTTGCTTCCCTTATTCACGGTTTTTTCAGAAAAAACCAGTGAAGAATTTGGCCCTCCATGGGCGTGAGGAGAGAAGTGGGAAGAGAGAAGGAGAGTTGAAAAAGTTTAAAGGTTATTGATTTCTAAAATTAATTCAACATATACCAAAACATATAATAATAATAATATATGTCACTCAAGCTTCAAAAGCTTTTCAACAACTCCCATCAAGTCACATATATCAATCAGTTGCAAGTCACATCACTCAAAGTGACAAGTGATTTGACGCTTGATGCGACTAACCAATTGATGCTTGATTTGACTTGTGTGCCGCACTCGAATTCGAAATACGAATGCGCTCGCAAACAATCCCGGGCTCGGGTTTGTGAATTCCAATTAATGAATTTTCCGTTGCGACGTAATTAAATGATTATGCCTAGCGAAGTCACTATTCATGTCGCTAACGAATTAATTCTAAATTAACTCGTTCGCCCGAATTAAAATCTAATTTTAATTCCGCATCGAAATCCAATTCTTCTTTAATAATCGAATATATTAATTTACCGATTAAGTCCAAATTAATCGTTATCTCTCTTTAAATGATATTTTATCCCAGATAAAATATCTCTGTAATTAATCCCAGATTAATTTTCTCTCTCATCTATTAATCCCAGATTAATTAAAAGTGCGAGTCATACGTCATCGGTGAATCTTCAGGAAGCGACCCATGAGATCCCCGGATATGTTGGCAGTAGATTCGTTCGTCGGACTATCCGAACACGTAAGTACCTCGTACTACGTTTATACCGATTTACAAGATAAGGTCGGCTTCTAGCAAAACGTCATGCCTACCCAATTCTCCAGAAATATCCTTACAGGAATAAAGGATCTATATCAGGCGTAGTATACGTAGTATTTCGTATTTCGATCCAGTATCAGATGATTACATGCAAGGCCTGGGGCTGGTACAGTGTCTGCCCCATAAGAAACATATATCGGATTAAGAGCAACTAGTCTCTTTAATATCGGATAATCATGACCAAGTCATATTATCCCTACGGTTGCAACCTTTTTAGAGAACCAGTTCTGTATCCCTACACGATCATCATCTCCATATGACTGGAGTGACACTTCCGTCTTGACATCACACCCAACACACTACGATTCTCAATATACCCAACATAGGCGTACAGAGAACATGTTAAAGCCCTGGACTACCGCAACCAAAGTATATTTATTGTCGTAAGTATTAGCGGTGCAAGTCTCAGGTTAAGACCAAACACACCTACCCTGATTTCGGACTTCCATAGACACATAGTCATACTACCAATGGAATTCCGAGGGGGTCTATCCAGAGCGAAGCTGTTTCCCGTACCATCGGTAAAACACAACCTCCTATTACACTTGCATGAGTATCCTATACCCAAATATATGAGAACTATGTCGTTGTGCCCTCACAACGCGCCCAAGTGTAATACTAGTCTTTTACGTATTTATCGATGTCCAATCTCGATAATACTCTGACTAGGGATATTTAATGATTTATCCTTCGTGGACTGATACTGTCTCATATCATTCTCAATCCAGGAACAAATCATGGGGACCTCCTATCATTTATATATCTTGGTGATCTAATCACAAATGATAAGAGTTCAATCTCTTTTTTCACATAGTTAATTTATACAACAACACCGTGATCTGTACAAATAGTGACGCTATGGGTAATAATTGTCCAACACTCTCCCATTTGGCCTATAGCCAGTCACTCGAGTGTCTAACACCCGAACTATGTACGGTTGGCTCAAATTGCTGAGAAAAAGTTTTCGTCAGCGGATTGGCATGATTATCGTCTGATGCGATTTATTCGATCATCACATCACCACGATGTATGATCCGAACGAATCAGACGAATAGTCGAAGTATGTATCTGGATCGTTGATGAGACCATTAATTCTTTAGCATGTGCTGACGCCTAGCTCAGCTGTTAATAGAACTATATCTAATCTAATTAGATTTATTATCGACCCAGAAGGTTTCTATTGTTGCCTCAGCTGCAGCAATAACCCACATTTGTTGTTTATTCGGTAACAATATCTTGCTAGGAAGATTTCCAGCTCACTATTCAGTTATTCAAACTGTATAGTACCGTTTGCGACTTATAGTCGTTTTATCGGTTAAGAAACTTGCTACAGTTATCCTAGTCACTTTAAGTTCTCCATCTTCATAGTTCAAGACAACATCCTTAGTTCTCTAAGATACTAAGTATGTTCTTAACTTAAATCCAGTGACTATCACTTGGATTGGCCTGTTTGTGAATCCATATGCCCAAGCGTATGAGACACCAGGTCTCGTACAATTTTCAATGTACGATTTCTCGGAGAGTTTTCTCGAAAGCCAAGCTTTCACCGATTGTTATTATGGGAATATCATTTCCAAGAAATGACATATTATCATTATTTATAGGACAGACACTTTCAGTGCGCTCCCATTAACCCTCTTATATACACAAGACTCATTTTCGTTTTGTATTAAATCATAAACAATTATGATTACATCAAAACGATAATTCCAAGAACCTAATGCTTTCTTTAATCCAAACATGGATCGAATAACCTACAAACCTTGTTTGCTTGTTATGGTACGACAAAACCATCATGATGTTGTAATCATCCTCTAAAAGGTTTCCTTTTAAGGAAAGTGATTTTCCTATAAAGCTGTCATATTTCATAAATGAAACACGCAGCTTTAGCAAGCATTATCCAAATGGATTTACCGTGGCAACAGGTAAAAGGTTGAATCGTAATCAACACAATGTTGATAACGATACATTTCCGCTACAAGCCTAGCTTAGTACGTTGGTATGTTGCCATCCATGTATGTCTTTCTTGAAGACTTATAAAGTACCAGTAGGCACAATGCCTTGCGGTACATCAACTAGTATCCAAAATTGTTGATATACATGGAACCTATTTCGAATTCATGACACTTTGTCATGATAGGGAGTCGATACCTTATATCACTTCCTCATACGTAGTCAGTTGGTATTCCTCAATAAGATAGACATCTTTATGAGGTGAGATCAGAAACACATACCCCAGGTTGTTTTCTGACTATCTCCGACATACGCGGTTCTTGTGTATTCGAAGATTAATGGTATAGTTTCATCCTTGATGAACTATTTGTGTTCCATTAGGATTCGGTGCCTGGAACAGTATCACTCCGATTTTCATCGAGCTTTACTATCCTCCCACTTACCACTGCATATCGGTATTCCTCTTAGGAAAACCGCATGGTGAGCAACAATCTAATTGTTCTCTTGTGAGTTGTATAAGTACTACATTTATGGTTGTTGGGGTGGGTGCTCAAAGTGCCAATTCCCGATTGTATTTCTTTATGAATACTTCTGTAAATCATTATTGTTATGAATAATATATGCAGTTTCTATAATATAATGTATCTTTTAATATGGTAAAGACGTAATGACCTTAGAATGACTAGTCATGGTACAGTTGCAAAAGCGTCGCAACTGACATTGAGTTGTATCATGACGTTGTCATTGTCAGACAGTTCCTGATCAAGCTTTACACTACTTGGTCAGTAAAGTAAAAACGTTGAGACCGGTACATGTCGTATACTGAAATATATGATTCCAATGGTTTCTCAATGAACCATAAGTCTTGGAGACTATATAGGACGTGTAGGTATTTATATCAGATAAACACTAAACAAACGACGACTCACCGAAGATTCTTAATGGATGGTACACCAACTTCAATAAGAATCTTCTCAGGTTGAGTAGCACTTGTGATTCTTATACTTGAGATGCCATTGTGGGCACATGAGACATCTTCTACACTAGATGCAGTCACGTCACCGATCTATTTAGATCAGACCTCCGCCTGTTCGTTGGGTGTAGATAGATCCTCAGAGTGTCTTATTTGTGTTAAGATATGATCCGTCAGTTCTGTGTATCAGAGCAAAGGTAGTCCACATGATTAGCAATCAGATAAAACCATGGGCCTGTGGTACAGTTTAGAAACTAGTTCTAAACATTCTTTTTGAGATTGCTAATAGAATAGTCGACTGGATAATCCCCATAGAGATTTGACATTTACATCTATATCTCTGGGATATATCCGGATACCTGTGACGGAGGATTACATTTGCCATGACCTCGACCTGTTTGATTCAGCGAGTTTATCCGTGATCGTCATAATTTACGGGTGGATAAATTATGGACACGAATTGGATTTCGTGACGGATATGCCTGAATCTAGAGAGTCTCAATAATGAAATATACTCGTAGAGCACTAGAGCAACACTTATAAATAAGTTGATTATTTATAAAGTCGTTTAAAGGTTAAACGCAAAATACATGCTTAGGGACCCATAATATTTTCCTTAATTATTGTGTATTTATATTTAATACTTGATTAATTAAATACACATTAATTAATAGTCAAATTGAGATATTTGACTAATATCATAAATGTATATATGTATTTAATATTTAATGTAAATATAATACATATATTTAATATATTTATATTTAATTAATTATTTATTTATTTAATTGTTAAATGATTAAATTAATTAAAATATAAATAATCTTAAGATTTGGATATTTGTTTTTATAGCTTAGTTGCTTTGTTGACTTAATTAAAATATCAATAAAGTGTTTATTAGATATTTAACAAGTTGATAAAATTGAAATTCAAATGAAATTGAAATTAATTTTTCTTGTAAATGCTTGGCCAAATTCGGCCAAGGCTATAGTGAGACAAGTATAAATTGTTTTTATTTTTCATTTGGTAAATAACCTAATACACTTTAACCTAAACTCCATTAAAGAAAAACAAGAGAAGCTTGAGAGGAAGAAAGGAAAAACTAAAGAAAAAACTTGGATTTAGTAAGTTTTCTTAACTTGCTATTAGAGAGGAAATTGTTCCTTATGTTCTAGGCTACTTCTTGTGATGTTCTCATGTTATTCTTTTCTTTATTCTTTTTGTTTTTGATGAATGGAAGTTTGGTGAAAGTGTTGAGCATGTATAATGATGGAAGCTTGTGACTAGTGTAGTTATAAGTGTTCTTTTAAGGTTTTGGAAACTTTGTTGCTAATCTAGAGTTGTTGACCCAATCTTAAATGACCTAGATTTGATCTATAGTTGTTTCATTGTGTTGAGACTTTAATTGGATGGAATAAACATGAATGAAGTAATTGATTTAACCAATTTGGTCTAATTTGTCCAATTTGAAGAAATTGAAAAATTAGGGTTTAAGACCTCATCCAAATTTGGGGCTTTTCATTTATGTTGTGTATAAGGATGTTTATATGATGCATATAAAGTTTCATGTTGGTTGGATTTCATTTGGATGTGTCTTGAAGCATGGAAGTGCAAAATGCACAATTTGGAGCTTAATGAAGCTCTCGGCCAAATGGAGAAATTTGGGGTTTTTTTGTTGTTCTTGGTGTTTTGATGTTTTGAACATGCTAAGTTTATCTTAGAAATGATTTAGAATCATCCAAAATTGATTTGATCAATTTCGGACTAAAATGAACAAAATACCAAATGTAAGGGTAATCTGGTAAATTCACATAAATTTGATTTATTGAATTTTATTTCATAATTTGATTATTGGATAATTAAATAAATATTTTTATTTAATTAATCCGAGAAAAGTTTTGAAATCGGAAAATTTGATTTTCCACCGTTTCTGCTGCGTTACCGGATTTAGCCCCTAAAACCCCTAAAATGGTATCCCTAGGATAACCTACAATTGGCATTTATCCAATTTGGGTTCTAGTTTGGTATCATCCAAACATATGCCTAGCATCCCCAAATATTCAGGAATGAGAAACTTGGTTTCTTTCCTGTTCATATCTAATATGATATATGTCAAACAGATTTTTATGGAACATTATTCTAAATAAGTTCTTGCACTGTTTTTGTGTATCCGTTAAAGGAAATGGTAGCTCAAAGCGACTCATGATTAACCTTATCCTGTCCAACAAAATTTGTTTATCCTTTCGGACACCTCGTCAACTTGACGTGTTCCGGGAGGAGTCCCCATTGAAAGAATATATACTCTTTCAAGTATATTAGAAACTTATTGCTTAAGTATTTTCCATTACGGTCTTACCGTGACGGTTTTATACTTTAGCCGATCTGTTTGTCTATTTCGTGTCGAAACTTTAAAAGTTTCCGATTTGTGTTCTTCAAAAGAAACACATAACCATAACGCGATGCCACATCCGTAAAGGTCATGAAACATTCATATCCACATCTAGCCTAGCTAGACATGCGCCCACTTGATTCACTATGAACTAGGACTAACAGATCGGTGGCATTTGCACTTTTACCAAGTAAAGGTGTTATAGGCACTTTGCCCATAAACTAGATTCGTAGACTTTATTTGAATGGAATCAAATTTGTCCTAGTATCCACTCTTCAAAAGTGTGGACATACGATTCTTGTTTGATTGTGTCCCAGATAACAATGCCACAATTAGTCTCTTCTGATCAAATCAGTTTGAGCTATTTGTTTGTCATTTATATTTTGAGATTTATTTATATTCAAAATATAAATACTGTTATTCACATCTAATGCATTTATCTCAATATCATCTTTATATAATAAAACACTTTAGTGTTCTAGAATATAAAGGTTCACCCACAGCGGGTTAAACACTGATATAGAGATAATGTTTCTAGTCAAACTAGTTACATTATAACAGCTTCCTAATCCTGCAAAGTGCCTATAACACCTTCTGAACATCAATATATATATATATATCACACTAAGTATCTAAAATCCAATTTTAATACTAGTAGTGAATATATTTATGACAAACATATTTGAAGTCAGAGCCTTGTTCGTCTTCAATTCCTTCATGTCTGCTTTGTTCAAACGGCAGTCACGCTTCCGCGATCCCGTTTGCCACATTTAGGCAGACATTTTGGGATATGTCTTTTATCTTCCCAGAAGATTATAATGATTTTACCTTTGCCCTTTCCCACATTCCAGAAACCGTTGGCCTAGCCTCGGCTGACTAGAATATACAAATAAAGTGCGCCTTGCGCTACTTGCCTATTGCAAAGTTTGACTTTGTCTCATTGAGAATAGTCATGAACTCTCCAAGAGTTATTAATTTCAATTTAGTACTTCTAAAATCTAAGCATAGATTTATGAAGATCCTTCAATTTCATTATCATACTTTAAGGATCTAATCCTTAGTTCTGATTCAGAAATTAAGGAGTCTACTATGACAAGCTAAATGGATTAAGCACTTAAGTTATCATCACATAAATCTTCCAAAGATTATGCTCTACTATTTGCTTAACTCCGGGCTTAGGCCTAATATGTTATTTTATCAAATAAAGTAACTTATTATTTTCCAGGACCATCCTGAAATTTTTTCCCAATTTGAAAATTAACCATTTAAATACATTTTCTCTAGGATTATGTTTTAAATGTCAATCTTTCAATTATATATTGATTTTAATAGTCCAACTATTTAATCAACGATTTAAGTACTATTTATTATAATGATTACAATAGTCCAACTTTTTAATCAACTATAAATTTAATAGATTAAAATCAATTATATTGATTACTATAATCCAATTATAAAATCAACTATAAATGAATAGTTTGATTACAGTCCAACTGTTAATTAAAACAACGTTTAAATATTAGTCCAACTAACATTTAATTTATTTGACGAATGCTATTTATGATTGAGCGCGTATGGCAAGTAATTAAACGAGTATTGCAAATTCAATTCTTGCCTCCCACTATTTTTCGGTGAGCCTCTAACCCTCTGTCGATTACTCGGGAAACCGTGTTTCCTAGCGGGCTAGGATCCCGTTAAATATCACACAATCTTGACTTTGGCCAACAAATTGTATGATAATTAACTAGGTAGATCTCTAAGATCAATTGGATCCAATCCAATTCCTAGATCCAGTAGGGGACATCCAAGTCCGAAACATATATGGAACAAAGCTCTCGTGATTCAAACACATCCTCGACGGACAAAGGCCTTGACTTTGGCCAACAAGCCAATGCCAGTCTTAGATCTTGAGTAAGAATCACTCAATGGAAGGAAAGACGCTTAATATTTGTGAGGGTTTTTCGCATGCAAATTGGCAACCAATTTATTATCTTTATTAAGGTCTCATCATCATACACCCTTAAACATGCATTCTAAACACATAATAAAGCGCGTATAATAAATAATAATGATATGCGGATAGATACTTTACACATTGATCCTATATCAAATCTCTCCATTTCTCTCTCCTGCTAGCACATGTATTACTTCTACCCGTTACATTACACTTCTAAAGAAACCTCATTTACATTGATGGGAATAGGTGAGAAGAGAATACAAAGAATAAGGAGGTAATAAGGCTGGACACACATGTCCAATTTAATAAATCAAATTTATTACAACAATTTCTAAAATTGTCCCACCCATTTAATATCCATCTGATATATATTATTCAGGCATCGCAACCATGTATTCACACAAGCATGCTATCAATCAATCTAATCAAATTAATTAATCTGATAATTAGTGATCATCAAAATGAGAGAGACATGAAAAGAAAAATAATTTTTCTTTTTATATTAAGGGTTTAAGTTATAAGAAAATAACACAAACTCTTCCTCTCCCCTAGTAGACATCGGCCATGAGGCCTTGTAATGGCAATAAATAATTTTATTTTAATGTCTTTATTAAGACACAAATTTGTTGCCAAAAGAAAGTTATGCAACTTCCATTTTTAGATAAAATGTTTCCAAAACATATTTTGGAATCAAATTAAATTAAAAGTTGCATTAAATTACACAATATTATTTTGTAGACTTTGGATTTTTTCTGATGTCCACAATCAATAATTTGTATGATGAGACACTAGAGATCCTGCAAAACAAAGGTATAGTGAGCGGAGAGTCTCTATCCACCGGTGTGGTGGGTGCCGGAGGTACTTTGATGCATAAATCAGTATCAAAGACCAGGGGTAAATAAGGTAAAAGGAAGGATGTCGTAGGCTAATTATTGAAAAGATGTTATTCGGTTGGGAACTGTTTAGAGATGTGGGTTGTCTTGCGAGTTTTATTTGAAATTGGGCTTGAGTCTTGTCCCAAATTTGGTCTCGGTATCGTTTGGAGGAGTTGGGTCATATCTGATATTGGGGCCAAGGTGAAAAGACAATCATGTCATTGGCTTAAATTTGGCCCGTATAGTTTTCCATACTCTCTAAGTCAATGAGTTCTTGGCTTGGAGAGTATTCAACGAGTATGTCGTCTGGGGTAAATTACATGAGCATACTTGGATGTTGATGTCGATTGGACCTGTCAAAGGTCATACCACGTTGGTGGAGCTAAGTAAATTTTGGGACAAACCTCAATTGACCACTATTGGATGTTCATGTCGCTTGAACCAGTCAACGGTCAAACCATGCTAATGGAGCTAAATAAATATCTGGGATGATCCTCAATCGACCAGTTTTTGAAATTGATGTCATTTGAACCTGTCAAATATAATATCATGTTGATGGAACTAAGTAAATATCAAGAATGAACCTTAGTCGACTAGATCTGGATGTTGATCCGAGAGACCACATGAGTTTATGGGGATGACCATGTCGACTGGACCAGATGAAGGCCAGGATAATCTCTAGGCGACTGGTCCTGAGGGGGGACCAGGGGAGTCTTCAATGTCGTTTGGACTAGATGAAGGTCCAGGTCTTGAACTTGACTTGACATGAGCCATGAGGAATATTCCTATCGACTGGACCAAATAAAGGCAGGGATAATCTCTAGCCGACTAGTCATGAGGAGGATTAAACGAGTCTTCAATGTCGTCTGGAATAGATGAAGGTCCAGGTCTTGAACTCGACTCGACATGAGCCATTGGTAATGTTCTCATCGGCTGGACCAGATGAAGGCCATGATAATCTCCAGCTGACTGGTCTTGAGGAAGACCATGGGAGTCTTCAATGTCATTTGGACTAGATGAAGGTCCAAGTTTTGAACTCAACTCGACATGAGCCATGGATAATTTTCCCATCGACTGGACCAGATAAATGCTTGGATAATCTCCAGCCGACTGGTCATGAGGAGGATCATGGGAGTCTTCAATTTCATCTAGACCGGATGAAGATCTAGGTCTTCATATATGTCGTATGACATTGCTTACGATAAAACCATGAATTATGGTTAGCAACAATGAGAAAATACTTTTACCTGTTGTTTGGAGATTGGGTCGCCTGGATGTTTTGATAGAATCTAGAAGTTGGACAATGTTGTTGTGTCAAATGGAACTCGTATGACATATGACATTGCCTATATGAAATCACGAACATGGTTACAAGGTAGGGATATTTATACCTGTCGTCTTGGACCATGTCGTCCGAGCAATTGATGGCTCTCCGGAGTAACCATGTTATGTCGTATGGGACAAGAGGAGATCCTTTTGCAAGAACATTTACTCTTTTTATCGACTGGAGAAGACGTCATATATGGAATGTGTTTCGTTATCTTCTGGGATAATTAGAGACCAGTGAATAAGGTTCAATGTAGTTCAAGAAGAACATGTTTCTTCATTCATCGAATGAAGGATACAAAGGTCTTGAACTTCTTGGTAAGCTATCTGAGTTGTCATAGTATCTTTCTTTCAAATGTCCCAATTGATGACTAAGTTTGTCCATCCTCCTCGTTGGGCCTTCAATAGGTTTTATAAGATGGCTTTGCATTCTTGGGCCTTTGCCTTATTATCACCGTAACTCTAGTGGGAATTTGGAGGTGTTTGTTTGGACGGAAAATGAGGTGCCAAAAGGAAATGTGAGTATAAAAGGGTTTTTGGAGGCTCATTAGCTTCATTCACAAAAAGTTATATCATCTCGCAAGTTTGAAGGAGTGACCGGCGTAATCACACGCGTATAATGCAAGTGCACGTATCGTTCAATTAGTATAAAAAGTATCGATCCCACGAGGACTAAAAACCTTTTGTTATCAATTTATAAAGTTAAATGTTTACAAGTATCTAATGGATTGATTGTTTGATTAGGTGGTGACTTTAAAATTAAAATAAGTAAATAAAATTGTTTGAAAGTAGATTGAAGAAAAATCAAATTTATAAAACTATCCAGGGTTGTGAATCCATCCAATATCTTTTTAAAAGATTAAGTGGTTATTTTACGATTGTGTAATATATTGGTTTATTAACCTGTAACACGAAATTATGTAAAAGCCTATTCCGATGGTCAGATACAAACACCCAGTGTAACCTAATTAATCATATTCCTATGTCAATTAAGTTATCTGAATTTATTAAGATTAAGTTCCAATTATGGCTACCTCCGCCCGACAGGTATATTCCTATCCTGTAAGGAAATCTATTAAAGGGTAATTTATCCTCAAGGAAGATCGTGGGCTTTTAAGTCTAAGGTCTTAAACCTAAAATCTCTTTTCCAAGTTCATTTTAAGTTTACCAGTTCAATTTTATTAATGGACAGTTAATAAAAAGCATTAGGATTAAGGCTCAATAAATAAACATTTATATTACCCAAACTGTAATTTAACCGCTTATAAACCGGTGATATTGGATTTCATCACAACCCCAGATAACTGGCTTAGTTACGACACATATTTACGAGTAGTAAAAACTTAAATAAAATAAAAGACATAAAGTAAATTGCTGAAAAGTAAATTACTGAAAAGTAAATTGCTGAAAAGTAAATTTCTGAAAAGTAAATTGCTGAAAGTAAATAAAGTAAAAGTACAATAAAAGAAAATGCTGAGGTAAAATGATCCACTTTTATTACTACTATTTTAGATAACTCCCTTAATATAATATATTAACTTTGCGTGATAATTACCAATAAGCCATATAGACGGTATCCTGATTAAGTCAAATTAATAATTAATTACCAACCGACCAACCAGGCAGTATCCATGCTTAGTCAGGTTAAAACCAATTTATAATTAATTACCAACCGACCAATATGGTGTTAGGGATATTCCTTATACCCAACTTGTGGATGGGCTATATATACATGTATTTGTAATATTTTCATTAATTAATAAAATGGCAATCTTTATTATACGTGTCTTACATAGATTATATAAATCATCAAACACTGTAATAAAGCCCTTGGAGTAATAAGATGATGGCTTCCACGCCTTATGAGAATCATTACTCTTAAACATTCCTAGTCATAGTTTTATGAATAATCTGGGCGTTCACAAAATGGAGAGACTAGCATAATGATATGATTCACCCTTAAGTGGGGTAGCCGATCTCATAGGCTACTAGCAGAGATCTGTATGCTTGGTTTATCACATGGATGCATGAGTTGCTCGTGTCCATCGAAGTGACCGCCGAAAGTTTTCACATGTAGTGTTTATCCCATGTGTCTGCGAGAACTTTCATGTATCGATTGTATGACTAGTCCTTAGACTTGAGGTCTTTACAAACTTATGTGTGGATCAAATAACTTTGACATTCTCCTTCCCCGGTTCAAAAGATCCGGTTATAAGGGTATGATTGGGTCATTTGTTGAAACACATGAAGTTTGTAAAGATACAACAGAGAATCGCCACTCTCTAGGATAATATTTTCTTATAAGAGTAGTATTCCAGTTCGCGGGTTGATATGTGTGATCAGTGCTTGAGACTGTGGCCGCATCCGAAGAATCATGTGAGATTATTGGGTTAGCACGATTCATGACTCTATCAACATCATACATTTGACTATATGAGTAGACACTTTCCATACCCTAGGTCAAACGGTGGGGATACAATGAGGCGAGAGACCGTATCATATGTAAATCGCATACAGAATGGGTATATATAACTTTCCTTCTCATTTGGGGGCCTTGGCATGTTGCTAGATGTCAACCTTGGTCATTGAAATCGAACGACCATCTGATTGGAGTATAATTTATGTTCGATTAAATTATCACGATTCATTTCATGTCGAACTTAAGGGGAACCCAAAAGGTCAAACACAACAAAGTCGAAATTAATGGTTAACAGTGCACAGTACAAATTTAACAGCGTATATGATTGCTGTAGGAATTGTTCATAAATGGTTCAATGTGTTTAATTATTGAACAGATCATTTATGAGGTTCCATAGTGGCTTAGGGATTGGTGAATGACGATAGGGGCACTTTGGGAATTGGAATAAATAAATAAATAAAAACATGAATAGTAACATGAATAGTAATGTGAATAGTAATTTTTTTTTTTATTTGTTATTTGTTTTGAATTCCAATTCGGCCCAAACTCTTATTAGGGTCTTATAATCTCATTAAACCACTAAATTAAGATCTAATGGCTAAGATTAAATTAGCATTATCCCACATCGGATTCTTAATTAATTTGATTGTCTTTAGAGCACTTATATAAACCCAATGAATTCTTTACAAATTTTTGCACCAAACCTTTCATATGTTGGGTTTATATAAGTGAGCAACTCTAAGGTTTAAGAGTAAGCAATTGATTTTGAGGATCCTTAAGTCTAATTGACTAAAGGAACCTCGAGTTAAAAGTTTTGAGGTATTTGCCTAGGCTAGCACCAAGGGCAAAATACTCGTGCACTCAAGGCGTAGTCTTGCCGTTGGGTTTTTGTTTTGGTGTGTGCAAATTTGGAGGCCACACACTTGGGTGGCTCGTTGGAACGTGGAAGAGCTTGCTGAGTTCGAGAAAATCTTGTAGATTGGAGAGAGTACTGGAGGAGTCTTCGGTTCAAGTAAGTATTTTTCTTTCTTTACTTTAATTAGAGTTCTTATGATAGTTAGCATGTTTAGGTTTATGTTCTCTGCATGTTTTATGAGTTTTTATGCTTAGACTATATAGTAAAATGCCTAGGCTTGTAGAATAAAAAAACAAATGGGTATTGGGAAAAGGGATAGCGGCATCATAATTTGATATATTTTTATTTTCTGTTGCGCACTCACGGTCGCTTCCCAACAGTGGTATCAGCCCGTCGTTTATGTTTTGATTAGTTCTCTCTCATTTGAACTCAAAATTGGGTGTGTAAAAGCTCGTTGGAAAGCTAACACCCTAAACTTAATTTTAGGTACAATTTGTGCATAATTTGGTTAAGATTTGAATTGTGAAATTGCATTTAAAGTTCACGCATCTGTAAAAAACATGAATAGTAAATTTATTTGAATAAAATAAAATGAAATATCATAATTAAATATTAATCAAAGTTATTTAATGCCTAAAATAATTCCAACATATTAAAACTCATATGCTTGATGATTCTATGTATGATTAGAATTGGCATGATTATTTTAGGGTGCAAGCATCTAGAGACTTTCTAAGGAAATAGAGAGTGTATTGCTTATCCCTTAGTTAAGTAATTATTCCATGATGAACTTAGAGATTTATTACCTTTAAGGTTAATAAATATAAATCACTTGTTTATAATAAAAGACATTATAAAAGATACAAGTGGGGTGGGACCAAGGCGTTAATAAAACTTTCCAAACTAAAGTTAATTTAACCAAAGGTAATACTAGAGTTAGATAATGATTTGGTGTCTTCCTTCACTCACTACCTTTTTATAGCCAAAAGGAAAAGCTGTGAAGACATCTAGATAATCATTTACTCAAAGCTTACCTTAAAGCATATTAAAGTGTTGGACTAATTTGGAGGATCTATTGTTTATTCCTATCACCAAGGCAATAAGAGCCTAAGAGGTAAGTGTATTTAAGAGGGTTCGCTCCACCCTCCCTATGGGGAATTTTCAATGGAGGAATCCATTTGACAGTTATTCACTTAAACTTGCTAAAATCCGCAATAATAATTTAAGTCTAAAATTTGCCTCCCATTGTAAAGTATAGACCCAAAGGGCTTAAACCGTATTGGCAGGACTAGGCTTTACCAGACTGACCAATACCAATTTGTCCCTAAATCGTAGTTCGACTTTTCTAAGTCATAAGACACAGCGACCCTTAGGCGTGGTCTTATAACTTAGTGGCAAAGATTGGGTGTCCACAAGGACTAACATAAGCTATGACATGTTTGATTGCCCAACTTAATGATAAATGAATTGTGATTTATATCATAAATTGGTTGGGAACCTATCTAATTATCGTATTTTATAACGACCGGCCCTAGTCGGAGTTATGAAATGATGATAATGGGATCCTTGCCCAAACGAAATCCATCATATTGGGGTTTATGCGATTTGCTTAAAATTTTAAAACAATTGAGTGAGAGCAAATTCATAATATTAAAAGCCCATGTTATTATGAAACATTAATGAAAAAATATTCCTCATTTTAACATTCTCTCTTAACAGGTGGGTTAAAAAAATTTAACAAACATTTAAATGGAAAAAGAGTATCACTTCGTTCCATCCTTGATGAGCATAAGCTCAAAGGGGACAACTACAATGACTGGTTTAGAAACCTTAAAATTGTCTTACGACAAGAAAAGATTTTCTATGTTTTTGAAAGACCATTTCCCCCTGAACCCGCAGAAGATGCTGACCAAAATACATTTGATACTTGGAAGAAACATGTTGATGATGATGAGCAAGCAGTTTGCATAATGCTTGGCTCTATGTCGGACGAACTTCAGAAAGCTCACGAAGATATGGATGCTCAAACCATCATCTTTCACTTGAAGGAGTTGTATGCAACTTCCGTTCATACCGTGAGATTCCAAGTGTCATGTGCCTTATTCCAAACAAGGTATAAGGAAGGATCTGTTAGTGGACATATGCTTAAGATGATTGGCCACATTGAAAAATTGGCCAACCTCGGGTTCATCATGGATCATGAGATAGGTCACGATCTAATTCTTCAGTCCTTACCAAAAGACTTCTCTAACTTTATTATGCAGTTTCATCTATCTAATAAAGAAGCTACTTTAGCAGAATTGCACAATCTGATAAAGCAAGCAGAGAATGACTTGAAACCGGAGCTTAAAACCTCCGTCATGCTTACGGGTACGGACCTGAAGCCACGGGGCCCAAAGAGAAAAAAGGGCAAGGCCAAGCCTCCAAATCACCTAAAGCCCAATGGTAAGGTGGAGAAGAAAAAAGAAAGAGGAAATATTTCTTTTGTGGAAAGAATGGTCATTGGAAGAAATACTGCTGATCCTTGAAATCCAAGGAAGCCAGGGAAGCCCAAGAGGCCAAGAAGCCCAATGCTTCAGGTATGTTGTATATGATTGAACTATATTCTCAAAACTCTGAACCTTCTACTTAGGTGCTTGACACCGGTTGTGGGACTCACTTGTGTTACAATATGCAGGGCCTGAGAAACAGTAGGAGACTCCGTCATGGTGAGGTTCACTTACGCATGGGTAATGGAACAAAACTAGCTGCATTGTGCGTGGGGACTGTAGGCACTGCATTTTTGCATGTTAGCCATATGATGAGTCTCATTTAGAGGTACTACCTTTTAAGTCGCGGAAGTCGCGAGAAACGGACGTCGGAAGGGAAAAGTCAGAAATCAGTATTTTGTCGGATTTAACTTGCTTGTTTAGCTTCGGGCTCGCTTGTGGACCTTCATTTTAAAATCTAAACCTTGGCCCAAAATCCCCGCAAACCATTTAACCTCGGCCCAAAACCCCCGCAAACCATTTGGCCTTGACCTAAAACCCCCGCAAGCCCACTAAGCCCACCATCAAAAGTCAACCACACGCCCACATCCAAGCCCATTCACGCCCAAACCCAATTAAATCACATCCAAATAATAAAACACATATTTAACACATGGGAAATTAAAACAAATCAAATAAAATCTAAAAAATCACATACCAAATTTAAATAAAACAAATAAACATCAAATAAACCTATTCCTAATTTAAACAAATCATGTCCCCAATTAAATATATATTTTTCCTTGTGTGACACTAATTAATCGTATCCCTTTTATTACATAAATCTCATTCATTTTCAAGCAAGGATTCACCCTACCCTTTGCCTATAAAAGAAACACAAATCCAACCCTTCACCCCTCATAGCTCATTCACGCATAAGACAAACAAAAATCCCTTGCATTGCCGCATCATTCACTCATCCTTCACTACCCAGAACCAGCGCCATTCAGCCCTCAATCAGCCCTCAATCTCACGACAAACTCCCCCTCCAAACCAGCAGCTTCAGTGCACTAAACAACCCCTAACGCAACCCCAGTCCATACTGAATCAAAATGCAACAAAGAAGCCCACTTAATACACTACATGCCCGTCACAAAGCCCTCCTCTTTGTCGAAGAAAAAAAAAACCAGAGAGCCATCCATTGCCGTATCAACGCACAACATTTTAACGCAAACCAACAGCCCTTAAACGCAAGCCGAACACATCACCCACTCACGCATCAACACCAACACATTACTCACTCATGCAGACAGCAAATACTCCTCACATATTACCAAGACTACACTCCCCCTAATTACCGAAACTGCACAGCCCATTTGACCACTGAAACTGCCCTGAAATCTGCCTAAAAATAAGCCAAAACAGTCACACTTTACCGTAAAATAGTGAGCCAATACCGCAACCAGACACAGCCGTAAAATGGAGTAAAACAACAGCTCAAACAGCGAAACAACGAAGGGAAATGTTGAACCAGTGAACCAGAGGAGTTGCAGAGCATCAACCTTCCGACGATCGTGTAATGCGCTTTCGAGAGACGACTTAAGAGGTTAGACCTGAGGGCACCCCTTTTATTTATTATCCTTTATTTTTTTTTGTTATTTTCTTCGCATTAGAGTCGTTTATTGATGCATGTTGTGGCCTTTGGATGAATGGAATATGTGTTCTCTCTAGCGGTATATCGGATAGAAACCCGGACGTAAATTCCGTAGCCAAATCCGAATGGACGGTATTGCGGTTTGCACTCGGGATATAATGCCACGTACCACTTGAGAGATACACATATTTCATTTCATCCAACCTTGTATTCGAGCATGATTTAGTCTAGTATGTTATTTATTTTTTAAGCATGATTATGTTATTTCTTTAGGCATGATTTAGTTATTTTTCTTTTGCAATAGGTGTTTAATTTACGTTTATTTTTAGGTTGTTATCTATTTTTCGTGCTTAATAATTCAACATGTTTATGAGATCATGGTGTGATATCGTATGTTTGCCATTATGATGACTTACTTTCAAAGCATGCAAACTTAGACGTAGGATTTATTTTCATGAATGCGAACTAGATTTGGGTTATTCTTGAACATATATGATGTGTAGATTCGGTTAAGTTATTGCGAAAATCATTTCAATACAAGTGGCATAAGTAAGGGACCATTCCGAACCCAATGGTTTAAGGTCTTCCCTTGCGAGGGGTGAGTGCGGCCTTAAATCATTTTCCCTGTTCACACTGGGTGGCCACTCCATTTTGTTCTCCGGTTTAGTCCCCTGCGGGCAACTCCGTACTCCCAACTAGGCCGCGAACCTAGAACAGCGTCGTCAATTTCTGTGTC
Organism: Zanthoxylum bungeanum; assembly: GCA_019454045.1. Lineage (NCBI taxonomy): Eukaryota > Viridiplantae > Streptophyta > Magnoliopsida > Sapindales > Rutaceae > Zanthoxylum > Zanthoxylum bungeanum. The sequence continues at coordinate 179,773 of SKCR01029783.1, forward strand.
CTACAAGGACTTATTCATTAGTTTTGTCGAATGGTTTAGTTTTAGACTTAGAAGATTGTGTTTATGTACATTCTCTAGTAAAGAACATCATTTCAATTTATTCTTTATGTAATAAAGGTTTTTCATGCCTAATAAGTTGTAATGAATGTTCTATTTATTTCAATGAAATAAAATATGGAGATGGTATTTTGAATAATGCTATCTTTGTCTTACAAACTAACAAAGAATGTTCAACCTCTAATATATACAACGCTAACTCGAATAATCTCAATGAATCACTTCTATGGCACAGTCGCTCAGGTCATATCAATGAAACAAGATTAACAAAGCTACATAAGGATGGGTATTTCAGACCCTTCAAATATGAACCTTATGGAACTTGTGAGTCTTGTTTACTTGGTAAAATGACCAAATTACCCTTCAAAGGTAAATGACAACGTGCAGCGGAGAAATTAGAACTCATACACTCTGATGTATGCGGACCAATGTCAGTCACCGCTAGAGGTGGATTCTCCTACTTCATTACCTTTATCGATGATCACTCGCGATATGGGTATGTGGACCTTATGCGGTACAAATCTGAAGCCTTTGAGAAATTCAAAGTCTTCAAAGCTGAAGTAGAAAACCAGCTTAATAAAAGTATTAAGTCACTAAGGTCTGACCGAGGTGTTGAATACTTAAGTGACGAATTTCAAGATTACTAGAGAGAAAATGGCATTGTTTCCCAGTGGACTCCTCCGGGAACTCCACAGCATAATGGGGTCTCCGAAAGGAGAAATCGGACATTATTAGATATGGTCCGATCAATGATGCCAGGCACAGATCTACCTCTTTCATTTTGAGGTCTTTCTTTAGAAACTGCAACTCTATTACTAAACCAAGTTCCTTCCAAGACTGTTAGTCAAACACCATATGAGTTATGGTCTGGGAAACGTCATAGTCTTAGTTATCTAAGAGTTTGGGGATGTGACGCATATGTTAAGCTCAAAAAAACTAACAAATTGGATGATAGGGCAATTAAATGTAAGTTTGTAGGATATACCTTGAACTCAAGAGCATACGTGTTCTACGTCCCAAATGAACAAAGAACATTTGTCTCACGAAATGCTAAATTTCTAGAGAATGAATTCCTTCTCAAGAAATATAGTGGGAGTAGACTTGACCTTGATGAGGTACGAGAAGAACAAACTAACATAGAACTAAGCCCCAGGCCCCTCAAAAGGGTAGTGACAGAACAACCACAAGGTTAATAACTTAGAAGGTCTGGTAGGGAAAGACATGAGCTTGAAAGATATGGTTTCCATATTGATGAGGAACATGATCAGGTCATTGATAATGACGATCCCACCAGTTATGACGAAGCAATGTGTGACATTGATTCAGTCAAGTGGCTTGAGGCCATGAAATCCAAAATAGACTCTATGTATCAGAATCAAGTCTGGACTTGGTGGATGCACCTGAATGGATAAAACTCATAGGCTGCAAGTGGATTTACAAGCATAAAAATTGATGCAGAAGGCACCATCCAAAACTATAAGGCTAGGTTGGTGGCGAAAGGTTATAGACAAATCCAGGAATTGAATATGGAGAAACCTTCTTTCCTGTTGCAATGATAAAGTCCATTCGAATTTTACTGGAACTAGCTGCACACTTTGATTATGAGATTTGGCAGATGGATGTCAAAACAGCTTTCCTTAATGGGAACCTCGTAGAGGAAGTCTATATGATATAACCTGAGGGGTTTACATCTAAGGATGATCATAATAAAGTATGCAAGCTTAAACGATCCATTTATGGACTCAAGCAAGCCTCCAGAAGTTGGAAGATACGATTTGATGAGACAATCAAAGAATTTGACTTCATAAAAAATGTAGACGAGCCTTGTGTCTACAGGAAACGTAGTGGGAGTGTTGTTGTATTTCTTGTATTATATGTCGATGACATATTAATCATCGGGAATGATATTCCCATGATGCAAGCCACCAAGCAATGGTTATCTCAGAATTTCTCCATGAAAGATTTGCGAGAAGAAGCCTACATCCTTGACATTAAGATCTACCGTAATAGATCTAAGAGGTTGTTAGGACTTTCTCAATCTACATACATAGATAAAGTTTTGAAAAGATTCAAAAGGAAAGATTCCAAAAGAGGTAATTTACCTACTTGTCATGGAATCAAATTATCTAAGGACACATACTCATTCAGATAGAGAGCGTATGAGTATGATCCTTTACGCTTCAGCAATAGGATCGATCATGTACGCCATGCTATGTACAAGACTTGATGTCTCTTATACTCTTAGCATAACGAACAGGTATCAGGAAAATCCTGGTGAGCAACACTGGGCAGCTGTGAAAACAATCCTCAAGTGTCTGAAAAGAACTAAGGATATGTTCTTGACATACGGAGATTGTTCTGAGATGAAAGTCATTGGTTACTGTGATGCGAGCTTTCAGACCGATATGGATGACAGCAGATCGCAAACAAGATATTTGTTTAATTTTAATGACGGTGCTGTCAGTTGGAAAAGCTCAAAACAGTCAACTACAGCAGAATCCACCATTGAAGCCGAGTATATTACAGCATCTGAGGCAGCTAAAGAAGCAGTCTGGATAAAGAAGTTCATCACGGAGCTGGAAGTGCTTCCCGCGATAAAGAATGGCGTCACGATGTACTGTGACAACATGGGCGCCATTGCTCAATCAAAGGAACCAAGGTCCCACCAGAAATCCAAGCATGTACTCAGGCGATTTCATCTCATCAGGGAGATTATTGAGAGAAAAGAAGTTATTATAGAGAAAATACCCACAGAAGATAATCTTGCAGAATCTCTTATTGCGATTTCAAAAAAAGCATGATAGGCACATCCGAGAGTATGGTGTCCAGATTCATACTAGTTGGCTATAGTTCAAGTGGGAGATTGTTAGGGATATGCCCTATACCCAACTTGTGGATGGGCTATATGTACATGTATTTGTAATATTTTCATTAATTAATAAAAAGTCAATCTTTAGTATATGTGTCTTACATAGATTATATAAATCATCAAACTTGTAATAAAGCCCTTGGAGTAATAAGATGATGGCTTCCGAGCCTTATGAGAATCATTAGTCCTAAACGTTCCTAGTCATAGTTTTATGAATAATCTGGGAGTTCACAAAGCGGAGAGACTAGCATGATGATATGATTCGCCCTTAAGTGGGGTTGCTGATCTCATAGGCTACTAGCGGAGATCCGTTCGCTTGGTGTATCACATGGATGTATGAGTTGCTCATGTCCATCAAACTGACCGCCGAAAGTTTTCACATGGAGTGTTTATCCAATGTGTATGTGAGAACTTTCATGTATCGATTGTATGACTAGTCCTTAAACTTGAGGTCTTTACAATCTTATGTGTGGATCAAATAACTTTGACATTCTCCTTCTTCGGTTCAAAAGATCCGATCATAAGGGTATGATTGGGTCATTTGTTGAAACACATGAAGTTTGTAAAGATACAACAGAGAATCACCACTCTCTCGGATAATTTTCTTATAAGAGTAGTATTCAAGTTTGCGGGTTGATATGTGTGATCAATGCTTGAGACTGTGGCCGCAGCGGAAGAATCATGTGAGATTCTTGGTTTAGCACGATTCATGACACTATAAACATCAGACCTTTGACTATATGGGTAGACATTTTTCATACCCTATGTCAAACGGTGGGGATACAGTGAGGCGAGGGACCGTATCATATGTAAATCGCATACAGAATCGGTATATATATCTTTCCTTCTCATTTGGGGGCATTGGCATGTTGCTAGATGTCAACCTTGGTCATTGAAATCGAACAACCATCTGATCGGAGGATAATTTATGTTCGATTAAATTATCACGATTCATTTCATGTCCAACTTGATGGGAACCCAAAAGGTCACACACAACAAAGTCGAAATCAATGGTTAACAGTGCACAATATAAATTTAACAGCATATATGATTTCTGTAGGAATTGTTCATAAATGGTTCAATGTGTTTAATTATTGAACAGATCATTTATGAGGATCCATAGTGGCTTAGGGATTGGTGAATGACGATAGGAACCTTTGGAAATTGAATAAATAAATAAATAAATAAGTGAATAGTAATGTGAATAGTAACTTGAATAGTAACGTGAAGAATAGCTTGAATAGTAAATTTTTTAATTTGTTATTTGTTTTGAATTCCAATTCGGCCCAAACTCTTATTAGGGTTTTATAATCTCATTAAACCACTAAATTAAGATCCAATGGCTAAGATTAAATTAGCATTTATCCCACATCGGATTCTTAATTAATTTTGTTGTCTTTGGAGCACTTATATAAACCCAATGAATTATTTACAAATTTTTGCACCAAACCTTTCATATCTTGGGTTTATATACGTGAGCAACTCTAAAGTTTAAGAGTAAGCCACTGATTTTGAGGATCCTTAAGTCTAATTGACTAGAGGAACCTCGAGTTAAGTTTTGAGGTATTTGCTAGGCTAGCACCAAGGGCAAAATACACGTGCACTCAAGGCATAGTCTTGCCGTTGAGTTTTGGCTTTGGTGTGTGCATCTTTGGAGGCCACACACTTGGGTAGCTCTTTGGAACGTGGAAGAGCTTGCTGAGTTCGAGAAAAGCTTGTAGATTGGAGGGAGGATTGGAGGAGTCTTCAGTTCAAGTAAGTCTTCTTTCTTTCTTTATTTTAATTAGAGTTCTTATGATAGTTAGCATGTTTAGGTTTATATTCTCTGCATGTTTTATGAGTTTTTACACTTAGAATATATAGTAACATGCTTAGGCTTGTATAATAACCAAAACAAATGGGTCTTGGGAAAAGTGATAGCGTCATCGTAATTTGATATATTTTTAATTTTCCGCTGCGCACTCGCGGCCGCTTCCCAATATATGGCGGTATCCTCGTTAAGTCAGATTTGAAATAGTTATTATATTATAATTATGGGAGATTAATCTAAATAGCAATAATAAAAGCTTTACCTTTTACCCTAGCAAGGGGGAGTTACCTCTTCATTGGTTGAAAAGTAAAAACAGAAAAAGTAAAGAAAGGAAGTACTGTGCGTACAAGTAAATTACGGAAAGTAAAAACTGAAAAGTAAAGAAAGAAATTGCGAAGAGGAAATTAATTACTGAAAGCTATAAATAAACCAACAAGATACAATCTTCTTAGTTATTCATAAGGAATTTCCAAGAAGAAAGTATGAATTTTACAAATGAAATGGCTTGCTATTTATAGGCAAAATTTTACCCCCATCAAATCATCCACCACATGCTCCACCAATCCTCCATTAATTGCTCCACCAAATCCATTATTAATTTCTATCATGTTTTGTGGGAGCTTGACTATTTTTATTGTTTTTTGTTTTTTTGCTTTGAAAATGACTTTAATAATTACATATAACACACTTCCGGGTGTTTCATCAATTTTGGTCATGAAATCTTCAGAATTTGAAATTATTTTATTCTTCAAAATACAATCTTTGAGTCTTAATTAATCGAGAACTTGAATAAGCTCAATCCGATATCGGAGTAAAACGTTATGCCTAAAATACGACAGTTGCGCAAAAAACTGGAATTCTGAAACTGCACTTCGTTAGAACGCCCTTTCAAGTTTACAATCTCCAAAATAATATGTCAAGTTCAATTTTTGCCCTTATTTGACCCACATTTTGTCCTAAATGATTCATTGAGTCCCAATATTATTTTATCTGCAAAATAAACTAAAACACATCAAAACGTTCATCAAACCCGAGAAACTAAACAAAAATATTAAGTAAAATGGGCGGTAAATATTGATATATTTTATGCTCATCGAGGAGCTCTCCTAATCTTAAAGGTATTCTCACAACCTTCCTCGTGTTCTTCAATTATTCAATTTGTAGATTCAAGCTGTTCTTAGTCAAATAGGCCATTTGATCTTTAGGATTGTAATAAGATTATTCGAGTTGTGTTTGAGGATCAGGGTAGTTTGATCTTTAGGTAGAAATTTAGAAGATTCAGTGTTTGTAGGCTTGAACATTTGTAATTTTTTGAATCAATGTCAAGGGAGGATTCAATGGATAGCAGTGATATTACAGTATAAAGATATGTCAAATCCCTTCTGAGGATTAGTAGAAATCGACTGAGGACGACGCAATGAGTTAGTTGTGTTAAGACTCATGAGAGGCTGGGATTCTAACAATAGTCGAGCCGCCTTTAGGAATACAAACTGACACAACTCCACTTAGGACAATAACATCCACTAGGGAGTCGAGTGGGACACCTAGTAAAAGTGAACCGACAAATATCTTACAAGGAACCCAGCCAGTCGAGTGAGCGAAAAATCAATGAGGGAGATGAAGTTGAAATATAGGTTTCCTCAGTCTATAGAAGTTAGATTAGAAACATTGACTGAGAGGATAGATGATTAAGTACCTGGGTGGATTGGGTTTTATGAGCGCCCTTTCATCGATGGATTTAGGTTTCCTATACCCAAGTTAGTATGGGAAGTGCTGAACCATTACGAGTTGGACATGTCCCAGTTAATGCCTAACACTTGGAGGATTCTATTGTTGATTGAATGCATGGCGTTTGAGTTAGGAATTGATTTTGCGGTGAGGGACTTGCTGCATACATATTACATGAAGAAGCATCTGAGAGAGAATATTAGATACCTCTTGTATCTTCGTCAGAAGAATAAGCGTTGGTGTTGGGGCTTACAACGAATGATAGGGGAATTGGCATAAATTTTATTTCTTTGTAGGATGAGAGAGTATTTTTTGGTCGACTGGGCTGGTCGTATTCCTGAATATTGGAATTCGTCGCGGGTAAGTGTTTTACTCGGCTTTTCCATATCTACATATTTTATTTGTATGACTGAGGCTTCTATCTTTCCATTTGTAGGTCTTCAGCGTAATATAACTTTTGACACCACCGGTCGGGTCGTCTCAAATACAAAGTTCATCCTTAGTCTACCTGCTCCTGACAGAAATTAGAGAGTCTTTTTGGAAGAAAGAAGACTGAGACTTACCCCGCTGTAGAATGAGATTTTTGATTCAGAAGGTACTCCTTTGGCTACTTGTAGAAAAATTTTGGCCATCATATTGGGCACTTGGTCGTGTACTCTGACTTTTCGGAGGCTGCCATTTTTAAAGCCACTAATGCCTGAAGAAATTTTATGCGCAGCTGAAATAATTTCTGGCCGGTTCAATGTGACATCGCTTGAAGAATTAATACTAAGAGGAAGGTCAAAAAGGCCAAGGGAAATGAGCTTGAAGTTCAAGAAGTAGGGGTGAGTGTGAAAAGTACCCTCAGGTCTAACCTTTTAAGCCGTCTCTCGGGCTCGTGTTTCACGAAGATCGGAAGGGGTAAAGCTCCGCAACTTTCCCGGTACACTGGTTCACTGTTCTCGTTCGTTGTCTTACTGTTTTGAGTCGTCGTTCTCCGTCTTTTGCTACTGTTTCCTTGTGGTTTCGCTGCCGTTTCTTCTTATCTTTTGCTTACTGTTTTTGGGTGTGTTCTTCCTGTAATTTTTATTGTGTTGTGTATGAGCTAGGGACTAGGGTTGAGAAGGTTGGTGAAGGGTTCTTTTTATAGGCAAAGGGTTGGGCTTGACAAGGAAAGGGATTTGGCTAATTAAAGAGGGATTTGATTTGGTGTTGGACAAGGAAAGCAAGGGATTTGATTTGGTTTGGTTTAGGAATACAATTTTAGATTGGTAATTATCTTATTAGATTAGGAAGTCAATATTTGATTGGTTTTAATTGGTTAGGATTGATTTTAATTAGGTATATCTTCTTTTTAGTTTTAGTAAATAATATATTCAAATTATTTAAATTAGGCATGATTTTAGTTTAAGTTTGGTAAATGTTTTATTTAATTGGTAAATGGTTTAAATATTTTATTTAATGTTAATGTTTAAATTAATATTTATTTATTTAATTTGGGATGTGTTTTATGGGCTTTGGGGGGCTAAATGGGCTGGGGTGTGAGGCTAGCAGCAAAACCAGAATTACCGACACCGTTCGAACGCTTCCTCGAACGCGGCACGAACGCCCGCAATCCGTTTGACGTTCGAACGTAAACACGAACGCAGCACTAACGAAAACAGTGAACCTTGTTTATTCTGAATTTCCCCTTCCGATGTCCGTTTCCCGTGACCTCCGTGACTTAAAAGGTAGTGTCTCCAAAATGAGACTCATCATAGGGACTTATGTGTAAAAATGCAGTGCCTACAGTTTCCCCCACTTTGATGGGACTTGTGTAATGTACAACAGTGACAATCCTATCAAAGTTTATGCAATGCATTTTCACTTACCTAGCTCGCTAGCTGCCACTTGACTTACCATGTGTTGAGTTGAGTTGATTTGGTGGTGAGGTGCTGCGACCCCTGGTTCATTCCTGAACCGTGTTGTGATGTGGTCCATTCCCGAACCGTTACCGTAAGGTGTCCATTCCCGAACTGTTACTGTAAGTTGGTCCATTCCCGAACCGTGCTTCCATTCTTGGAGTGCCATCCCCGGCTTATTCATTCTTGAACTCTGCTCCATTCTTGGATTGCCATTCCCGGCTTGTTCATTCTCGAACTGTGTTGAGATGAGGCTTTATTCCTCCCGAGCTTTATTCCCGAACTGTTGAGATGAGGCTTTATTCCTCCCGAGCTTTATTCTGAACTGTTGAGATGAGGCTTTATTCCTCCCATTTATCCCGAACTGTACTGACATGAGGCTTTCTTCCCCTTGAGCTTTGTTCTCAAACTATACTGATATGAGGCTTTCTTCCCCTTGAGCTTTGTTCTCAAACTATACTGACATGAGGCTTTTATTCCCCTGGGCTTTGTTCCCGAACTGTTGAGATGTAGGGCCTATCCCCTAATGTTTGGACTGTGGGCTTTATTCCCGAACTGTGTCGAATGTGGGCTTTATTCCTTGATCTGAGCTGACTGTGGGCTTTATTCCCGAACTGTGTTGAATGTGAGCTTTATTCCCCTGTGCCTTGTTCCCGAATTGCTTTGAAAGTGGGCTTTATTCCCATAGGCTTTGTTCCCGAGCTATGTTAAGATAGAGCTTTATTCCTCTGGGCTGTATTCCCGGAATGTACTGAGAGAGAGCTTTATTCTCCTGGGTTGTATTCCCGAACCGTGCTGAGAGAGAGCCTTATTCTCCTGGGCTGTATTCCCGAACTGTGCTGTATGTGGGCTTTATCCCCGATATGATACTGATGTGGGCCTCGGCCCTAAACTGATACTGATATGGGCCTCGCCCCCAGACTGATACTGATATGGGCCTCGCCCCCAAACTGATACTGATATGGGCCTCAACCCTGGGACTCGTCCCCAAGCTACTGATAATGACATGGGCCTCGCCCTCCAGATTTCATATCCGGCAAGACTGATGTTGATGCTAATGTGGGCCTCGCCCCCAGAGTGCCATACCCGGCAGAAACCGATGCTGAACCAATGTGGGCCTCGCCCCCAGAGTGTCATCCCCGAAACTCAAACTCAAATGGGCCTCAACCCTGGAATCATTACCTGAATCCGATACTGTGCTTTTTACCATTTCTGATTAGCTTGTTCTTTGCCGCTTTTCTTATTCTTTAAAACCTGTGAACACAAAATAAAACAACACAAAAGGATGCAAAATGTGTTACGTGTATGCATGAATGTGTTCCTATCCCGTCGGTTAGGTCTTCTGCCAATTCTCTTGGTGACTGTTCAGTATTCCTTTCCTCAGGCAAGCCACCGCTTTAATTTGTCTACGCTGATCGGCTTGGTGAACTAATTCCCTTCCAAGTCTGATACTCTCACTGCCCCCCTGCTTGCTTATTCGAGGATTCCCCGTGTTCTAAACATCACTGAATTTCATAGTACCTCGGTTGAATGCTTTTCTCAAATGTACTCATATTGCGGAAGAGATTCAGCGAAATGGACGTCTTTATTATCATTTAAGAAAATGGTTCGAACAAATAGACAAAATCAATGTCTTTTTTTTAAAAATGCAGGATCAAATAAACTAGGAGGAATAACTTCATTAATCGGAGTATTGCTTTCTTCTTTGGCCTATGGTTCTTCACTGTTATCCCTTATCTTAATGCAAGAAACCTGGGTGGTTGAGTGGCTTTATGATTGAGGGTTCATGTGTGTGTTGGGTTGTTCTTTTTCTGGATTGGGTATTTTATGGGAGTCAATGAGGTTCTGGACCTCATGCCTAAGGCGGGTACAGTTGTCGGTGTCATGGCCTTTTTCTTGATGGAAGTGACAATACTGGTTTAGGTTGAGGTATGGTGGCACAGGTTCGGAAATGGCCTAGGTTCCAAAGGTTTTAGGAGTCCTTGCATTTTCAGCTTTTCAAATACATTTGACAAAGGCCTACCAAGATTGGAGAATCGTATGTTCTTGACGGTAGCGACCTCGGCAGTAGCGGGCTTAGTCTCAGAAGGCCCCCCAAAAGTTCTTCTATTATGGCCATAAAACTTTCTATTTTCAGCCTCTTCTTCCTCAATATCCATGACAGTTTCCCTCAACTGTCGAAAATCAGAAATCATTGAAGTCATCCTCCTCAGCTTACTATAAATAGAGGGCTTGGTGCCCTTGATGATCATTTTGATTTGGTCCTTCTCTGAGGGCCGAGTCTACATTTTCAAAAGCTGGCTTCTCCAGCGATCCACATACTACTTTGAAACTTTCCTCTGGCTTCTGCTTAGTGTTCTCCAAATCACGGAGTGACAAGTCAATCTCTAAGTCCGTAACATACTGCTTCAGAAAGGCATCAGCTAGTTCCTTCCAATCTTCCTTAACCTTCTTCTCAAGGCTATGATACCAAACCACAGGTGCCCCCTCGAGTGACATCCCAAACATCTTTTGGACTTGGCGCTATGATAGGCCCATTGAACTCATGACTGAGATATATTGCTGCAGATGGACCCTCGGGTCTCCGTTCCCATTAAACTTGGCCATGTCGGGCATTTTAAACTGAGCTGGCAGCTGTTCTCCGAAGGTCATTGCCTCATAATCTAGCAAATCCTCGTTCTTACCCCTTATTTTGCGGGTAACTGTTTCAACCTGATCCCGAAGCTTCTGAAATTCTGCCTGAGACCCAATCACTCTGCCTGTTGCATATTCTGCCATGTCATTATCAAAAGTGGGGACATCATCCCCTAACTCATTCGGAGGCTCCTCACGCCTTACATTCTCAGAATTTCCCCCAGCACGGGGCACAGCTATACCAGCCATAGCAGTAGTCAAAGCTTACAACTGTTCAGTGATCTTAGCGAAGCCATTTTCCATTGATCTATCCGGGATACCTTAATATCTGATTCACTCATGTCTGTTCTCAGTATTTTGGTGAGTCTTCCTTTTTTTCTAACCCAATGGGAATCTATGATGGCTTTCAGAACACAAGAGTTAACATGATGTATGTATGCATGGGTTGCATGAGATGCATGTAACATATATAACATACTAAATCAACTAAAATTCTCAAACAAATCGGCCCGTTATCATTTTAGAATCTTTCGGGCTAATCGTCATAGGAGTGAACCCATCCCAGTTTAAATGGCCCAATGAGTTCACATCTCATGACAAAGTGCCCGACTAAACCCAAATGATAACGTTCCGAACACAATCACAAAGTGGCCCATCAATCACTTAGAAGCCTTTGGCCCAATAGTCATGAAATACGTTCTTGTCCCAGTTTAAATGGCCCAACAAGCCCATATCCAATGACAAATGGTCCAAATGGATTCAAACGACGATTTTCCCAAACACAAGCATAGAAGAAAGATGATGCAATCATGACATAATAATTTCTACAATAATGGCCTATCAACATTTCAGAAGCTTTTGGCCTAATAGTCATAAGGTGCGAACTTGCCCCAGTTTAAATGGCCCAGCAAGCCCGCATTTCTGACAATAGTCCAACTGCATCCAAATGAGGATGGTCCACAAGCACATATTCAAGGAAATAATTGTTACTTTAGCCAACCCGGTCTATAGGTGGGTTAGTAAGAGTATAGACAAAGGCTCTCACCGGCGAAGGATGGCCCACAACTAGGTCTCCCCACTCAAGGGTTCGAGCAACCAAGTGAGCGCACCCTTTTTTATACACAAGGGTACCTGCCAATGAGCTATGGTGTGTGACGGACTGTCAAATGGATTTCCCGTTGTAGATCCCCTAGAGGAAGGTGCAGCGAGGCTCACTTAAATACCCAAGCCTCTTAGGCTCTTATCGCTTGTTGTCAGGAATAAACAACGAGTCCTCCAAATTAGTCCATCACAATAGGCTACAAGTAGATGGCTATCTAGGTGCCTTCACAGCTTTTCCTTCTAGAAAGGTAGTGAATGAAGGAAGACACCAAACCATTACCTAGGCTAAAAATGCCTTTGATTAAACCCTCACTTTATCCACTATAGACACGGTCAATTAAAACATAAATCCAAACATCACAAGTCAATATTTTGGGGCCAATTCTCTATCCCCAGTGGAGTCGCCAGACTGTGGGAACACAGGAAATCTGGGGCGACGCATGCTGTCCCGAGCTCGCGGCCCGGTCGGGAGTACGGAGTAGCCACGGGGGACTAAACCGGAGAGTAATGGAGTCGCCACCCGGTGTGAACCGGGAAAATGAGATTTAAGGCCGCACTCACCCCTCGCAAGGGAAGACCTCAAACCGTTGGGTTCGGAATGGTCCCTTACTTATGTCACTTGTAATAAAAGGATTTATGTAATAATTTGACCAGGCTTAAATAACATTTATTTCCAAAAATATCATGCTTCTAAATTCATATGCATACATCAACAAGTTCATCACAACATGCAACATCACATGGCAATCTCATGAACATATTTCAATCATATGATATGGAAAACTAAGAACAACATAATCATGCTTGAGTACTATCTCATGAACCTATTAACCAAATAACATGCTAACAGCCTAATCATGCTTGAATACAATCCCAAGAACACATAGAATGGATAAATGCAGGAATACAAATAATACGGTTGGCTATATAATACAAGAAAGATCAACCAAGAGGTAATTATTCTTGAATATGATAAGACAGACTCAGTTCAGTGTGTGCGCATTCGTGTAGCGTTCGTAAATGCATTCGAACGGTAAACAGAAGGTTCGCGTTCGTATGGCGTTTGTTAACGCGTTCGAACGGAAATGAAACAGAATGCTCACATTCGTGTGGCGTTTGTTAACGCGTTCGAACGGAAATGAGACCTGATGCATGATAAGGCAAAATGTATGCGCGTTCGAGTTGCGTTCGTAAACGCGTTCGAACGGGAACAGACCTGATGCATGAAATGGGACGCAATACATAAACAACAAAATAAAGGGGGCGCGGCGAAGTACTGCCGTAAAGGTGGCCTTTTGGGGCTCTTGATCTCTCAAAGAGAGGACCTTTAGACCAACATACTAAGCCCATGCGCGTCACATCACACATACAAAAATAGAGCCAATCATATCGAAACCAAGTATGCCCGATTGAACACATCTTACATCCAATCCGGACACACATCAACCGGCGCGGCAAAGCATCGTGGTAAAGGGTTTTAACCCCTCCCCATAAGGGATCTTTCATTCCACTTACTAAGCCCATGCGCTTGATTGAACCATGCATAAAAAAGATAAAGACAATAATATCAAACTAAGTATGCCCGATTGAACGTATCTTGCATCCAACCGAACACACATCAACCGGCGCGGCAAAGCATCGTTGTAAAGGGCTTTAAGCCCTCCCCATAGGGGATTTTTCATTCCACTTACTAAGCCCATGCGCTTGATTGAATCATGCATAAATAAACAACATACAGAATTCAAGTGACGAAAAATAAACAAAAGCAACACAAAACAAAAGAGGGTACCGTTTACTCAAGCGGTACGTGGAGTTGTGTCCCAAGTACAGACCGCACTGCCGTCCATTCGGATTCGGCTACGGAATTTACGTCTCGGTTTCCATCCTATATACCACAAGAGACGACACTCTTCCATTCATCTGATACCCACAACACACATCATACACAAACAAGATTTAACAAACAAGTAAAATACAATCAAAATAAATAACAGAAATCAAATAGAGATGAGTGTGAAAAGTACCCTCAGGTCTAACCTTTTAAGCCGTCTCTCGGGCTCGTGTTTCACGAAGATCGGAAGGGGTAAAGCTCCGCAACTTTCCCGGTTCAGTGGTTCACTGTTCTCGTTCGTTGTTTTACTGTTTTGAGTCGTTGTTCTCCGTCTTTTGCTACTGTTTCCTTGTGGTTTCGCTGTCGTTTCCTCTTTATCTTTTGCTTACTGTTTTTGGGTGTGTTCTTCCTGTAATTTTTATGTGTGTTGTGTATGAGCTAGGGACTAGGGTTAAGAAGGTTGTGTGAAGGGTTCTTTTTATAGGCAAAGGGTTGGGCTTGACAAGGAAAGGGATTTGTCTAATTAAAGAGGGATTTGATTTGGTGTTGGATAAGGAAAGCAAGGGATTTGATTTGGTTTGGTTTAGGAATACAATATTTTAGATTGGTAATTATCTTATTAGATTAGGAAGTCAAATATTTGATTGGTTTTAATTGGTTAGGATTGATTTTAATTAGGTATATCTTCTTTTTAGTTTTAGTATATAATATATTCAAATTATTTAAATTAGGCATGATTTTAGTTTAAGTTTGGTAAATGTTTTATTTAATTGGTAAATGGTTTAAATATTTTATTTAATGTTTAATGTTTAAATTAATATTTATTTATTTAATTTGGGATGTGTTTTATGGGCTTTGGGGGGCTAAATGGGCTGGGGTGTGAGGCTAGCAGCAAAACCAGAATTACCGACACCGTTCGAACGCTTCCTCGAACGCGGCACGAACGCCCGCAATCCGTTTGACGTTCGAACGTAAACACGAACGCAGCACTAACGAAAATTGTGAACCTTGTTTATTCTGAATTTCCCCTTCCGATGTCCGTTTCCCGTGACCTCCGTGACTTAAAAGGTAGTGTCTCCAAAATGAGACTCATCATAGAGACTTATGTGTAAAAATGCAGTGCCTACACACGTGACATCCGATGCTGGATCGAAATATGCAATACTACGTATACTACGCCTGATATAGATCGTATATTCCTGTAAGGATATTTCTGGAGAATTGGGTAGGCATGGCGCTTTACTAGAAGCCAACATTGTCTTGTAAATCGGTAAAAACGTAGTACTAGGTACTTACGTGTTCGGATAGTCCGACGACCGGATTTACTGTCAACATATCCGGGGATCTCATGGGTCGCTTCCCGAAGATTCACCGATGAAGTATGACTCGCACTTTATTAATCTGGGATTAATTAATGAGAGAGATAAAATTAATCTGGGATTAATTGCGGAGATATTTTATCTGGGATAAAATATTTATTAAAGAGAGAGAACGATTAATTTGGAATTAATCGATAAAATAATATATTCGATATATTATACGAAATTGGATTTCAACGCGAAATTGAAATTAGATTTTAATTCGGGCAAACGAGTTAATTTAGAATTAATTCGTTAGCGACGTGAATAGTAATTTTGCTAGGCATAATTATTTAATTACGACGCAACAGAAAATTCGTTAATTTGGAATTAGCGAACCCGAGCCCGGGAGTGTTTGCGGGCGCACTCGAATTGTGAATTTAAATGCGGCCCACAAGTCACATCAAGCGTCAAATCACTAGTCAATCTATTGATGTGATGTCTTGTCACTTTGAGTGATATGACAACTTGTCATTGTGATTGATGGTGGTAGTTGGAAAGCATTTAATGCCATTTTGGAGCCAAATTTTGTTGACCTTTTTGAAAGGCTTTTTACAAAATTTTGGTATATGTTTTTAATTGATTTTAGAAATCATTTAAGTGTATTAGATACACAATTCTCAACCAACACACTATCCTCTCTCTTTCCTTCTCATCTCTTACGGTCTTGGACCAATTTTCTTCCTTCAACTTTCTGGTTTTGCCGTGAGTTGTAGGAGAAGCAAGGGAAATTTTACGGCAAAATTTCCGAGGTGCTAGCACACATTCAGGGTCTTGCGAAGGTGATAGGGAACCGCACTTGTGAGCTTGGAATCACCACCCAAAAGCTTTGAGCTTGGACCGAAAATGGAGGAGCAAAAACCAGTGAATGCCGAGAGCTTCCATGGATGAAAGCTTGAAGTTTTGTTGTTCCTCGCATCGCTCAACCGATCATTGTAAGTATTCTGCAACTTCCTTGTTGTATTCACATGATGTTTCTATGCTTGAAATGATCCTTGGGACCTTAGAGAAACCCAACACTTACCTCCTAAGTTATTCGATAAACATGTGGAGGAGATGAGACTTCTGTACCATCCGGATTGGCACTAAGCTAGTGTGAGTTTGTTGTAGTTGGTGCTTGGAGTGCCAATCCGAATAATATATTATATATTATATTTTATTATTTATTAATAAAATAACTATATTTTCATTTCAAAGTTATTAATGGTAATGTCATAATGCATATTAAATTGATATATAAATATGCTGAGAATGACATCGACCTTAGATTAGTCATGTAGTAATACTGGACACTGGGTGGTCCGATACTTGGATAATATTACTAAAATAAACTATTCTTAAAGTAAATATTCCTAGTCGTTGGTTTTGGAATACAATCGAATTCTTATGACCTATAAGACTAGCACATGTCGTATATTGAAATTGAAGTTTCAATGGTTTAACTCGATAGACCATGAGCAAGAGAAGCTCGTATAGACATGTGAGTATTCATTGGAGCGAATACTGAATGACTCACAAGTGATTCCTAATAGTTGTAAGTACACACTACCCTCAATAAGAATCTCCTCGAGTCGAGTAGCATATGTGATCCTTTGACTATATGATAAAATTGATTTTATGTGTGATCCTTCACGCTTTGATGTCATATATGTCAGAGACCTTTCATGGTCTGACCGCTAGATGTTCATTTGGTGTAGACCGATGCACTCGTTAATCAAGTGCGTATCAAGATAGGATCTGTCGGCCTATACGTGTACCATAAGGGGTTTAGGTATCCATGTGAGTTAGTCACGATTCTTAAGACTTTGGCCAAATTCGATTACCTAAGGTGGATCACATATATCTGAAATGGTGTTATGATTGGTTATAAAGAATCATGGACATGTCGACATGAGAT
>SKCR01029784.1:0-96959 GCA_019454045.1 Zanthoxylum bungeanum
GTCAAGTACATGGTAATCTGAGTCATCTGCCACATACAGAGTTGCACGGGCTGTTAAAGCCATGGCCGTTCTCAGCATGGGGGATCGATATGATCGGGGAAATCCGACCAAATGCATCTAATGGGCATCGCTTCATAGTAGTAGCAGTGGATTACTTCTCGAAGTGGGTAGAAGCTGAGTCATTCAGGAACGTTACGGCAAAACAGATGGCCAAGTTCATAGCACGAAACCTCATTTGTCGTTATGGTATGCCGCATCATATAGTGACGGACAACGGGGTCCAGTTTCAAGGAGAGACGAAAGCAATGTTACAGAGGTACGGGATAGGCCATCATAAGTCATCACCTTACAGGCCACAGGCGAATGGGGCAGTTGAGGCAAGTAACAAGACTGTAAAGACAATTCTGGCTAAGATGACAGAGAACTGCAGGGATTGGGCTGAGAAACTACCATATGCCTTGTGGGGGTACAGAACGTCAGTCAGAACAGCAACGGGTGCAACGCCTTATTCCTTGGTGTACGGGATGGAAGCGGTACTGCCAGTGGAAGTGGAAATACAGTCTATGAGAGTACTAGCAGAGACAGAGTTACCTGAGTCATAGTGGGCTGCACAGAGATTTGATCAGTTAGCACTGTTAGATGAGAGGAAATGAGGTCTTTACATCACATGCAGCGTTGTACCAGAAGGACTAGCCCGGGCCTTCAACAAGAAAGTACGTCCACAAAGATCAGAAAGGGTGTTTGGTACTTAAGCAGTCGCGGGCCGTCGACGACAGATCCAAGAGGGAAATTCAGACCAAACTGGGAAGGACCTACGTCGTCCAGAAAGTCATGGGAAACGGAGCAGTGAAGTTGTCAGACCTCGAGGGAAATGAATTCACGAAACCAATCAATGTTAACAGGTTGAAGTTATACTTTCTTGAGAAGACTTGGTCGCCAGTGGAGGACCTAACCCAACGGAATAAGAAAACTCCTGCATACATGCATACACGTAACCTATATTGCATATTTTTGTGTTTTTTCTGTTTTGTGTAAACAGGTGTTGAAGACGGGAAAGGCGAGCAGTAAGCCTCACATTATATCAGCTTGGGGGCGAAGCCCATATCGGCTGAGGAGCGAGGCTCCACATCATTATATCAGCTTGGGGGCGAAGCCCATATCGGCTGAGGAGCGAGGCTCCACATCATTATATCAGCTTGGGGGCGAAGCCCATATCGGCTGAGGAGCGAGGCTCCACATCATTATATCAGCTTGGGGGCGAAGCCCATATCGGCTGAGGAGCGAGGATCCACATCATTATATCAGCTTGGGGGCGAAGCCCATATCGGCTGAGGAGCGAGGCTCCACATCACTATAACAGCTTGGGGGCGAAGCCCATATCGGCAGAGGAGCGAGGCTCCACATCATTATATCAGTTTGGGGGTGAGGCCCATATCGGCTGAGGAGCGAGGCTCCACATCACTATAACAGCTTGGGGGCGAAGCCCATATCGGCTGAGGAGCGAGGCTCCACATCACTATATCAATTTGGGGGCGAAGCCCATATCGGCTGAGGAGCGAGGCTGCACATCATTATATCAGTTTGGGGGCGAAGCCCATATCGACTGAGGAGCGAGGCTCCACATCATTATATCAGCTTGGGGGCAAAGCCCATGTCGGCTGAGGAGCGAGGCTCCACATCACTATATCAGCTGGGGCGAAGCCCATATCGGCTGAGGAGCGAGGCTCCACATCAATATCAGCTTGGGGGCGAAGCCTATATCGGCTGAGGAGCGAGGCTCCACATCATTATATCAGCTTGGGGGCGAAGCCCATGTCGGCTGAGGAGCGAGGCTCCACATCACTATATCAGCTTGGGGGCGAAGCCCATATTGGCTGAGGAGCGAGGCTCCACATCATTATATCAGCTTGGGGGCGAAGCCCATGTCGGCTGAGGAGCGAGGCTCCACATCACTATATCAGCTTGGGGGCAAAGCCCATATCGGCTGAGGAGCGAGGCTCCACATCACATCCTTTTTCAGGCGAAGTCCACATCATCATAAGTACCAAGATGCGTCTCAGGATCGAGATCCACTGCAGTATCAGCTTAGCTCGAGACAGCTAGCTAGCCAGGTAAGTAAAAAATACATTGCATAGACTTTGATAGGACTGTCACTGTCACACACCGCACGAGTCCCATCAAAGGGGGCGACTGTAGGCATTGCATTTTTGCATGTGAACCCGATGATGAGTCTCATTGGGAGGCATACCTTTTGAGTCATGAATGAAAAGGCACTACTTTTGAGTCATGAAAACCGCGGGAACGGAGATCAGAAGGGGAAATTCAGAATAAACAAGGTTCACTGTTTTCGTTCGTGGTGCGTTCGTGTAGGAGTTCGAACGGAAAGCAGATTTCGAGCGTTCGGTCACGTTCGAGGAGGCGTTCGAACGGTGTCGGTAATTCTGGTTTTGCTGCTAGCCTCACACCCCAGCCCATTTAGCTCCCCAAAGCCCATAAAACACATCCCAAATTAAATGAATAAATAATTAAAACATTAACTAATAAGATATTAAAATAACTAATTAAATAATTAAATAAAGTATTTACCAAACTTGAACTAAATCATGCTAATTTGAATATATCATATACCAAATTAAAAGAGACATTAAATAAACATATACCTAATTAAATCAATCTTAACCAATTAAAATATTAGATGCCTAAATAATACAAATCAAATATTTGACTTCCTAATCTAATAAGACATCTACCAATTTAGATTAATTGACTTCCTAATTTAAAATATTTTGTCCCCCCTCAATCTTGTGTATACCATTCTTAGGACTCCTAATTTGGAAACCAAATCCCTTCCCTTGTCAACCTTAACCCTTCTCTATATAAACCACTCTTCACCAAAGCCATTCGGCTGGACACACAACCTAAGTCACGCCCAAGCCCTAGCCCTTCAGACTCTCTCTACACGCCCAAGACAGAAAATTTTCTCTCCATCTCATCTTCCATAGTCGAATTTCTGTAGCCAATACAACCACCCATACAGACCCTAACCACCTCCGTAAACCCCCCACATATCACCGAAACTAATCCTATACAGCAGCTCTCCATCACCGAAAATTACAACAAAAACCCCTTAAAAAAAACACCAAAACAGCAAGCAAAAATACGTCAAAAACAGCAGTAAAACGACGCCAAAATAGTGGGAAAAACAGTGGAACAGCAAGCCAAAACGCGAAACTAGTGAACAGGAAAAGTAAGGAATTTTCACCCCTTCCGATCTCCGCGAAACGCAAGTCCGAGGACAATTAAAAGGTTAGACCTGAGGGTATTCTTCACACTCATCTTTATTTGATTTTCGTTATTTATTTTGGTCGTATTTTAATTATTTGTTGAATCTTGTTTGTGAATGATGTGTGTCATTGGTATTGGATGAATGGAAAAGTGTTGTCTTTCGTGGTATATAGGATGGAAACCCGGACGTAAATTTCATAGCCGATTCCAAATGGACGGTAGTATTATCTGCACTCGGGATACAACTCCACGTACCACTTGAGTAAACGACACTTGTTTGTTTTAAATTGCTTTGGTTTATTTATCTTTTTGTCATTTAAATTCTGTATTTTGCGTGTTTATGTATGATGCAATCGAGTGCATGGGCTTAGTAAGTGCGATGTAAGGTCCCCTAATTGGAGGGGTTAAAATCCTTTACAATGATGCTTCGCCGTACCGATTAAGGTGTGTTCGGTTGAATGCAAGATACGTTCAATCGGACACACTAAGTTTAAATTTATTATCTTTAATCGTTTGTGTGCATGATGCAATCGAGCGCATGGGCTTAACTAGGGTGGTTTTAAGGTCCTCCATTCGAGGGAAAATGCCATAAGGCTACCTTTGCCATGATGTTTTGCAGCGCTGTTTATTACGCGATTCATCACTATTTTACAAAACCCTTTTTTTATGCATCTTTGTTTATTGCACTTTATTATGTAATATGTGCGCATGGGCTTAGTGAGTTAGTCCAAAGGTCCTCTATTTGAGAGATGAAGAGCCTAAAAGGCCACCTTCGTGACACTACTTCGCCGAGCCCCTTTAGCTTTCATGTATCGCGTCCCATTTCATGCATCAGGTCTGTTCCCGTTCGAACGCGTTCATGAACGCAACTCGAATGCGCATACACTTTTGCCTCATCATGCATCAGGTCTCATTTCCGTTCGAACGCGTTAACAAATGCCATACGAACGTGAGCATTCTGTTTCATTTCCGTTCGAACGTGTTAACAAACGCCATACGAACGTGAGCATTATGTTTCATTTCCGTTTGAACGCGTTAACAAATGCCATACGAACGTGAGCATTCTGTTTCATTTCCATTCGAACGCATTCACAAACGCCATACGAATGTGAGCATTCTGTTTTATTTCCGTTCGAACGCGTTCATGAACGCTCTACGAACGTAAGTATTTCATGCATCAGGCTGTTCCCGTTCGAACGCGTTCGAACGCAACTCGAACGCGCATACATTTTGCCTTATCATGCATCAGGTCTCATTTCCGTTCGAACAGTTCACGAACGCCCTACGAACGTGAGCATTCTGTTTCAGTTTCGTTCGAACGCGTTTACGAACGCTACACGAACGCGAACACACTGAACTGAGACATATTCATCACATGCCATGTATAATTGTTTCTTAAGTGATTTTTTTTGATGAAACCACACATAGTCGTTCTTATCTTTGTGCACATAATGAAAAACATGTTTATTCCCTATGATTGCATTATCTACTTTAGTCTTGGCTTATGTATCATGATTTATGCATCCGTGTTGTCGTCATTTTGATTACATGCAAATGATACCATGACTGTTTGTGTTTATGTTTACATGAATGATTGAATTCTTTGACGTTATGTGCTTGTTGTTGCAAAGGCCTACTTTAAGCATGTGAATTTGGCAATAAGATTTGATTTCATGTATGTTAGATGTAAACTTTACTTTTGAGCATGTGAATTTAAGATTGTGGTGCACTTGGAAATATATGTCATAGGCTTGGTTGGATTATTGCATAATCTTTACATTACAAGTGGCATGAGTAAGGGACCGTTCCGAACCCAATGGTTTGAGGTCTTCCCTTGCGAGGGTTGAGTGCGGCCTTAAATCTTTGTCCCGGTTCACACCGGGTGGCGACTCCATCACTCTCCGGTTTAGTCCTCCGTTGGCTACTCCGTACTCCCAACTAGGCCCCCGAGCCTAGAACAGCATGCGTCACCCAGATCTCACTGTGTTCCCACAGTGATTCCTATTGGGCCTTGTTCATTTTGGGTTTGATCCATTATGGTCAAAGCCCATTCCTAAGAATCAATTAAAAGCCCATTGGACTTTAATTAAAATGACATGGATGTTATTGGACCTTTGAGACCCATTAAGATTGATTTGGAATCCAAGCCTTTAGGCAATAAATAAGTGTAAGTGTTTAATTTGGAATTATTAAATTGGATTAGTATTAAATACAAACAAATTGGATTTAAAGTTGGAGTTCAATATAATTCAGAATACGTACTTAAAGTATTTATTCTTAAATGAGTTGGACTCGCGCAAATCAAATCGTTGTTTGAACATGGGATGGTCATTCTTAATTCAAAGATTAATTAATTGGATAGATTGATTGAAACAATTCTATGTGTGAATACTTGAATGAGTTGTATGAATAATGTATATCGGAGAGATATTAGAAGGGTGAGGGTATTTTTGGAAATTATTGTAATAATTTTAGAATTTATTAATTGGACTACGTGTCCAGCCATTATCTCATTGATTCTTTTTAATTCTCTCTCACAAATTCCCCTCAATGTTAATATGGTTTCTTTGATGTATTATGTAATTGAGTAGAAGTTAGAATAGTGCTAGCCGTGGGAGAGGAAATGGAGTCTATTTGTTCTAGGAATAATTTGTGAGATATCCATCTGCATACCATTATTAATTTATTTTTCGCGCCTTATTATGCTTTTAGATTGCATGCTTAAGGGTGTATGATGAGACCTAATCAAAGATAATTAATTGGTTGCCCAAATGCGAAAAACCCTCACTATATCAAGCATTTTCCTTCCATGAGTGATTCATTATCAAGATCCAAGATTGGCATTGGTTTGTTGGCCAATGTCAAGACCTTTGTCCATCACGGATGTGTCTGAATCATGAAGGCTTTGTTCCATATCGCATGTCTTGGGCAAGTTGTGATTTGTTGACCAAAGTCAAGATCACTTCTTGTTCATCGACATGGATTACGAAGCTTTCCAAAGTCAATTGGTCCCTCTTAACTGGAATCATTAAGCTTGTTGAGCCAAAGCCAAGGCTTAGTTGATTCAGAGGAAAAAGGTTAGGAAAATATATTAGATATATTGGGATATATATTATATATATATATTTCGGACATGGAGGTCTACCTACCGGATCTAGGAATTAGATGAGATCTAATTGATCTTATCGATCTACCAAGTTAAATATCATACAGCTTGTTGGCCAAAGTCAAGGTTGTGTGTTATTTAACGGGATCCTAGCCCACTAGGAAACTAGGTTGCCCGAGTACTCAACAGAGGGTTAGAGGCTCGCAGAAAATTTGTTGGAGGCAAGTATTAAATTTGCAATTTCGTTTAGATACTTGCCAATACGCGCTCATTTCAATTTTCATCATTATTTATTAATAAATATATTAGTTGGACTAATATTGAATTGTTGTTTTAATTAAATAGTTGGACTATATTCAAACTACTTCATTTATAGTTGATTATATAATGGATTATAATAATCAATATATTTGAATTTTACTGATCATTTGTAGTTGATTATATAATTGGATTATAGTAATCAATATATATTTGAATTTAACCAATCAAATTGTTTTAAATTATATAGTTAAACTATAGTAATCATTACATTAGATTGTACCCGAAATCATTGATTGGATAGTTGGACTATAGCAATCAAGATAACTGAAAGATTAGCGTCAAAGAACATAATCCTAGGTGAAAGTGTCTTTAACGACGTAATTTTATAGAATGGGAAACGAATCTCAGGATAGCCTTAGGAGTTGAGAAGTTTCTCTAATTGATAGAGTGACCTTTCGGGGCCTAAGCCCAGAGTTGAGCAAATAGTGGAGCATGAGCTTTGGAAGACTCATTGTGATGAAAACTTTAGTGCTCAATCTATTATGCTTGCCGCAAAGACTCCTTAATTTCTTCGTCAAAACTAAGGATTAAATCCTTATACTATGATGTTGAAATTAAAGGATCTTCATTGATCTATTCTTATATCTTAGAAATATTAATTGCAATAGAAAACTCTGGGAGAGTTAATGGCTATGCTCAAGGAGATAGAGCCAGAGTTTGCAAAAGAGCAAGGAGCACAAGACGCATCTTACTTCAACATCCCAGAAGATCAAGGCTTGGCCGAAGACTTATAGGGATATGAAGAAAAGGGCAAGGCAAAATTTGTCACAGTCTTCTAGGAAGACAAAGGACATATCCAAAGATGTCTGCCTAAACTGTGGCAAACGGGGTCATTGGAAGCATGACTGCCATATGGACAAGGCAGACATGAAAGAAGTGAAGACGGGCAAGGCTCTGACTTCAGGTATGTTTTTCATAAACATGTCCACTGCTCTTTTTAAAATTGGATTTTAGATATTGGATATGGTACATAAATATATGTATTGATGTGCGGGATCTGCTGATTAGCAGGATACTGACTTCATGTGAGTTTGACATGTGAATCAAAAACGGGACGGGAGTCGCTGTTTTGGCTGTGGGAACCTAAGTTTTGGAAATGTCCTTTGGGCATGTACTTAAATTAGGAAACTATTGTAATGTACCTAGTTTGACTAGGAACGTTATCTCGATATCTTGTTTAACCCGTTGCGGGTATGCCTTTATATTCTATAACACTAAGTGTTTTGTTTATAAAGATGATATTGAGATAAAAACATTAGATGTGAATAACATTGTTTTAATTTTGAATATAAATGAATCTTAAACATATAATAAGACAAACAAATAGCTCAAACTGAATTAATCAGATGAGACTTATTTGTGGCATTGTTGTCTGGGACGCATTAAGAAGACTCGTATATCCACACTCTCGAAGAGTGGATACTAGGACAGATTTGATTTTAAATCAAATGATGTCTACGAGTCTAGATTTTTAGGCAAAGTGTCTAAAACACCTTTTACTTGGTAAAAGTGCAAATGCCATCAATCTGTTAGCCCTCGTTCATAGTGACGTATGTGGGCCCATGTCTAGCTAGGTTGGAGGTGGATATGAATACTTCGTAACCTTTACGGATGTGGAATCGCATTACGGTTATGTGTTATGAAACAAAAGTCAGAAACTTTTGAGTAATTCAAATAGTTTCGTCACGAAGTAAGAAAATAGACCGGTAAAAGTACTAAAAACATTTCGATCGGACCACAGTGTAATGCTTAAATATATGAGTTTCAAGATTACTTGAAAGAGTGTGGTATTCTTTCACAGTGAAATCCTCATGGGACACCTCAATTTGATGGTGTGTCCGAACAATAAGACCGAACTTTTTTGGACATAGTAAGGTTGATGATGAGTCGCTCTGAGTTACCAATTTCCTTCTAAGGATACATATTAAACAGTTCAATGATTATTTTGAATAAGGTTCCATGAAAATCTGTTAGACAGACTTCATAATAGATATGAACAGAAAAGAAACTGAGTTTCACATTCCTTAAGATTTGGGAATGCTGGGCATACACTAAATGTTTGGATGATACCAAACTAGAACCCAAATTGGATAAGTGCCTATTTGTAATTGGTTATCCTAAGGAAACCAAAGTATAGTACTTATACAACTTACAAGAGAACAATGTAATGTTGCTCTCCATTCGGTATTTCCTAAGAGGAACACCTAAATTCAATGGAAAGTGGGAGGAAAGTAAAACTCGATGAAAATCGGAGTAATACTGTTTCAGGTACTGAATCCTCACGGAACACCAACAGTTCATTAGGGATGAAACTGTACCAATAATCTTCGAATACACAAGAACCGCGTAGGTCGAAGAGAGTCAAAAAACAACCTGGAGGTATGGGTTTCTGATCTCACCTAATGAAGATGTCAATCTTATTGAGGAAGACGAACCGGCTACGTATGAGGAACTGATACAAGGTATCGATTCCCTTTTATGGAAAAGTGCCATGAAGTCCGAAATGGATTCCATATATATAAACAAGTTTGGACACTAGTTGTTGTACCATAAGGCATTGTGCCTATTGGTACTATTTATGTCTTCAAGGAAGACATACATGGATGGTAACATATAAATGTACATAATTAGGCTTGTAAAGAAAGGGTATTGTCAACGATATAGTGTCAATTACGACGAAACATTTTTGCTTGTTGCCATGATTAAATTCATTTGGATAATGCTTGCTAATATTGCATACTTCATTTATGAAATAGGGCATATGATACATCAAAACCACTTTCCTTAAACGGAAACCTTTATAAGGATGTTTATCAACATCCTGACGATTTTGTCGTACCAAAATAAGCAAACAAGGTTTGCAAGTTAAATCAATCCATTTATGGATTGAAGCAAGCATTGAATTCTTGGAACCATCGTTTTGATGTAATCAAAATGCTATATGATTTAATTCAAAATGAAGATGATTCTTGTGTATATAAGAAGGTTAGTGGGAGCGCACTGACAATGATTGTCCTATATAAAGATGATATATTATTTCTTGGAAATAACATTCCAATAATATATTCGGTGAAAGCTTGGCTTTCATTAAATTCTCCATAGAATTTTTGGGAGAAGCTGGCTTCATTCTAGGAATAAAGATCTACTGGGATAGATCTAGAAAGCTGCTGACACTCTCTCAGTGTTTGTACATTTTGAAATGTATTTGACCTGATGTCTCATATGCTTTGAGCATATTTAGACACTATAAGGCTAATCCAGGTGATAGTCACTGGATTAATGTGAAGGACATCCTTAAGTATCTTAAACGAACTAAGGATGCTTTCTTAAGTCAATGAGAAGGAGAACTTGAAGTGACTAGGTTCACCGTTGCAAGTTTCCAAACCGACAAATACGAATTTAAGTCGCAATAAAGGTACTAGTTTGAATAACAGAACAGTGCGCTGGAAATCTTCCAAGCAAGATACTGTTGCTGAATAAATAACAAAAGCGGAACATTGGTGCAACTGAGGCAGCAAAAAAAAAGAATTTTGGATATATTAAAATTCTTAATTGGATTAGGTATAGTTCTGTTAGCAGCTGAGCTAGGCTACAACACATGTTAAAGAATCGCAGTCTCATCAACGATCCAAGTATATACTTCGACTATTTCATCTGATTCATCAGATCATACATCGTAGAGATGTGATGATCGAATAAAATGCATTAGATGATAACCTTGCAAATCCACTGACGAAAGTTATTTCTCAGCAGAAGTTTGAGCGACCCGTACGTAGTTCAGGTGTAGGACACTTGAGTGGTTTCCTATAGGCCAAGTGGGAGATTGTTGGAAAATTATGACCCATAGCATCACTATTTGTACAGAAATGGTTTTTTGTACAAATTAACTGTGTGACAAAGGAAACTGCTCTTTTATCATTTGTAATTAGATTACTTGAATATATAAATGATATAAGTCCTTATGATTAGTTTCGGATTATAAGATATGAGACAATATCAATCCACTAAGGTTTAATCATTAAATATCCCTAGTCGTAGTATTATCGAGACTGGACATCAATAATGCGAAATAGACTAGTATTGCACTTGTGCGCGTTGTGGGAGCATAACGACATAGTTCTCATATATTTAATTATTGGATATTTAGGCAAGTGTGATAGGAGATTGTGTTTACCGATGGTACGGGAACAGCTTCGCTCCGGATAGACCCCTCGAAATCCCAATGGTAGTATGACTATGTGTCTATGGGAATCCGATTCAGGGTATGCGTATTTGGTCTTAACCTGAGACTTGCATCGCTAATACTTGTGACAATTAATACACTTTAATTTTGGTTGTCTGGGACTTTACCAGGTTCTATGTACGCCTCTTTTGGGTTTAATAGGTTCTGTGTCAAGATGGAAGTCTCACTCCAGTCATATGGAGATGATGATCACGCATGGATACATAAGTGGTACTCTAATGTGTTGCAACCATCGGGATAATGTGACAACGTCATGATTATCCGATTAAAGAGACTAGTTGTTTATGATCCGATATATGCTTTGTACGGGGCAGACACTACTCCAGCCCTAGACCTTGCATGTGACATTCGATACTGGATCGCAATACGCAATACTACGTATACTACGTCTGACAAAGAATATATATTCCTTAAAGAATATTTCTGGAGAATTGGGTAGGCACGGTGTTTTGCTAGAAGCCAACCATGTCTTGTAAATCGGTAAGTACATGGTATGAGGTACTCACTTAATCGGATAGTGCGATAACCAGATTTACTTCCAACATATCCAGGGGTCTCTTGGGTCGCTTCCCAAAGATTCACCGATGATAGTTGACTCGAATTAGAATTAATCTGGGATTAATTAAGAGAAAGAAAATTAATCTGGGATTAATTGAAGCATTATTTCTTCTGGGATTAATTGTTTTCGGAAGAGAGAGAACGCGATTAATTTGGAATTAATCGGTAAAATAAATTTAATGATTAAATTGGATTTTTTCTATTTAATTTATTTATATGGGCTAAAATTAATATATCGGATATATTAATTGGAATTAGATTTCAATACGAATTTAAAGTCGGACTTTAATACGAGCGAACAGATTAATTTAGAATTAATTCGTAAACGGCATTCGTAATACATTTGCGAGGCATCGTTATTTAATTAAATTAGATTTAATTATTTGGCGATGAAAATTCATTTAGTCGGATTTAACAGATCCGAGCCGCGGTAAATATTCGTAGAGACCTTTTAAATTTTGAATTCAAAGAGGTGGGGCCCACTTCACATGTGTGAAGTGGTGATTGAGAGAGTGGTTGGTATTTATGTCAAAACCACTTGGTTTTCAACCACTTGGTTTTGGTTTTGTGAAACTAAGACCCCAACTACCAAGTTTTGGTAAAAATTGAAAGCCTTTACCCAAAAAGCAATTACTAAAACCATTCAAAAAACCTTCCAAAAAATAATTTTGGAAAATCCAAAATTAAATATTATATTATTAAATTAAATAATGTAATTTAATAACTTATAATTAATAATCATCAAATAATTATTAAAACTATATACTAATCCTTTAATATATAGTATCAAGTATGACATATTAATATTATTAATCATATTAATAATATTTATACATTTGTGAGCATATAATTGGACTATCCAATTATATTAAATCTGCTATAGTAAATCGAGCTAGTACGGGGACCAAATGCACCTACTGTTCCGAGCTCCAATAATCTCGAAATATTAATTAAGCTCTTAATTAAATATTCCAAATTATTAACTCTGGGTTATTCCACTAAAAACTCGAAGTTGCACTCTCGTTCCCATAGATGATATATTAAGCCGAACCAAGTCGGTTTCCATCGATATAGTCACTAAATATAGATTAACCTTTCACAAGTATCTCATAATTAGAATCGGGTCAAAATGTCTGTTATACCCTATAATTATTTTTACCTTAAGTACCATTGATTTTCAAATGAACGATTCATTCATAACGATTATGAATTTTAATATTTCTATTCGTAATAGAAAGACTTGAGTGCTCTAACTGTTCAAGCACCGAATCAACCCTTAAGAAAGATAGTCCTCTACTTCTCGTAAGAAAAAGTGAATTCCATATCTATGTAAAACGGTCCCAGCTACACCATAGACTATGCCCCCAAAGTACGTAGCTATTGGTCGGGACTGCTACACCAACCTCACCTTTATAAAATCAAAGGACATAGCTGCCATGTAGGAGTTCGTAGTACACTCAGGATTAAGAGCAATCCATATATGACCATCTAGTAAATCAAAATGACTTTATTTGATTAACAAATATTATAGGAATTTCATTTCCATCTGGGTCCAGTCGTATTTGATTATATCATATAAGGTGCCTTCATTCTCATATCTCTACATGGATGATCCCGGATCAAGGTCACCATATAAATATAGTATGGACCGCAGTTATATTTAAAACCACAAATAAAGTACCTGATTTGTTTGCTCTCTATAGACTATTTAAGATTACTAACTTTAGACTTAAATCCTATTGTGTATAAAACTTATACACTAAGTGTGAAGGCACATAAGTAATATAGGGTATACAAGATAATTTATAATATGCGAAATTAAACAAACACTTTGATAAATGAATAATGTATCATTTTATTTCATAATACATAAAGACATTTACATTACATGTAGCTCTATGACATACATCCCAACAATATGACTATCAAAATTTCATAGCGGGAAGTGGATCCCATGACATTTACTCCAACCTCACACTAATAACGATATTGTCCCTTATAAACTCATTAGGTAGACCTTCAAGGTCAATCACTTTATGTGACTCATAATTTGGTCATGAACTATTTCTTATTCTTATACTAATGACGATATTAGATTAAGGCATGTTCTATGTGTATACTTGTCAATGTGCACTAATGAGCTTTGTATGTACACCCTCACACTAATGATGATATTAGATTAAGACATGTTCTATGTGTATACTTGTCAATATGCACTAATGAGCTTCGTATGTACACCCTCACACTAATGATGATATTGGGTGATTGCATTAACTCATCACACTACATTTAATGTTTTACCGAAGCGACCCAAGTTCCGAGCACTTATACCCTCACACTAATGACGATATTGGATATAAGTAGTAAGAACTCATTCATCTCCGTATTGATAAGACGGACCTTCTAATAATGCTATAACATTACTAATACTATTACTTAAAATAAAGTAATCACATAATCATGAGAGATTTATGACAATCAAGTCACTAATTTAATCAGGTCAAATTTTTAATTTAAAAATATGTTTTACAAATCCAATATGTCTTATGCATAATTAAATTAAAATACAGAGGTATAGATTCATATACATGTCTAACATGCAACATGTGTTGTGTGGTTAAGCCTTGCTATTAATATAATTTTGTTGGGACATATGTGGAACCCCAAGGATCGGATCGGTGCCCTGCGCAGCTGAAGTGGCTCTAACCCGTGGATATCAAGCATGAGTGTATTTTTTAAAAAATTAATGAATTATAATATTTTATTTTCAAGTTTTTAGAGAAAATCCAAAAATAAATCTGGGTTCGGATCGGGATAGAAAATGGAGAAAAAAATTTCGAACTCGCACGCACCTAGTGCGCTTGCAGCACACTGCATGCTAGCATACTGTAGGGAGCGTTGCAGCGCAATTACTTACGCTGCAACTCTTTATTCTCGGGAAAATGAACTCAGACAATAAATTAATATTATTATTATTTTTAAATATTAAAAACCTTATACACTTTTAAAATCACCCAAAATAATTAGAATTTCAAAACCAACCACAACACATGTAATGCAACAAACCTACATACATACATATATATATATATTATATATATATATATATATATATATATATATATATATATATATATATATATATATATATTTCTTTGAATCAAAATACAACCCAAAATAGAATCTCACAATGAAATGACTCATGATCAATTTTTGGTCACCCAAAGATAGTCAAGTGATTCTAGAATGGAAGTCATAGCTCTAAGCTTTAATCTAGAGTTCCAAACTCTAATTTTATGTCTCTGTCTAACATAAACTTTTTGACCCAATTACAAGCATATTGTGTTTATACTTCCAAAATATCCTAACACAATTCATTAACCTTATTTTTACTTAAAATATGTAATTATGCATCCAATACATAATTCATCACTATATGTCTCACTAATGAAAACTCACTAATGAAGAACATAGCTTAGGAGAAGATCAAACATTACCTAGTAAGCTTGATATAATGATCAAATCTCATTCTCTTTTATTGAAATGGTTGGAGAACTTCTAAGATTTGCAAGCTTGACTCCAAGATCCAATCTTGATTCCAATGCTGGCAAGTTTCCTTCCAAGATCCGATCTTGATTTCTTCTAGATAAATGTTATAGAAATCTCATAAATCTTCTCTAATCATTTCTCTAACTTAGGCTAATTTCTCCAAGAATTACTTGTATTTAGCTTTCTCAAGCTTTTGCTTTTTTAATTAAAACCTTTCTAAAGCTTGCTATTTATAACAAAACTTATGCAATTTTTAGTTAATAAAAGTTGTAATCAATTATTATGTGGCCTTAATCTAATTTTTTCAAATATATATGATTATGTGTGACTAATCTCCATTGTCTACCACTTTGATTTAATCCAATTAAATCAAAACATAGATTAGGAAATGGTTTAGTTCAACGTTTGCCACTTTGATTTAATCCAATTAAATCAAGCCAAAACTACCTATTATTATATACTTACAATTACCATAATATCCTCAAATGGTAAAGATAATTATGATTCTATGATTAATCTCTTATGTAATTATTGAATTAAACCAATTAGGTCAAAATAAATAATCAATGTTATGTAATAACACTTGATTTTCTTAGTTGATAATTCTAATATCGAATATTATCTTTTATCAAAATTAATCAGCTACCCAAGCACTCAACGAGTACACTTAATATTGTGACTCTCTAAGTTCAGACACATTTGTCATATAAGCCTAGCTAATATGTACGCATTTCAACCACATCCGAATTCATGAAGAATATGAACGACCTTTCAGAACTATACAAGTCGCGGTCATCACATATGTTTAACAATCCCTCCATCGTAGGCTATTCGAGTTGTGCTTAGAAAATATAGAATACACTGTCAAGTTTCCGAGGTGCACATCTCTTGTCGATATTTCCACGATTCTTCATAACTAATGTGATCCACCCTAGGTGATCTACTTTGTCCAAAGCTATAAGAATCGTGACTTTACACTTATGGATAAATAAGCCTCTTATGGTACACATATGGGTCGACAGATCCTATCTTACTTCGTACTTGATTATTGAGTGCATCGGTCCATAAACAACGAACATCTAGAGGCTAAGCCATGAAAAGTTTCTGACATACATGGCATCAAAGTGTGGAAAATCTCACACAAAATCAATGTTATCATATAGTCAAAAGATTACATATGTGTAGGACACATAAATCAGTGACACTGTTCTAGGCTCGCGGCCTAGTTGGGAGTACAGAGTAGCCCACAGGGGAATAAATTGGAGAGTAAAGGAGTCACCGCCCAGCGTAAACTGGGAAATGATTTAAGACCGAACTCACCCATCGTAAGGGAAGACCTTAAACCGTTGGCTTCGGAATGGTCCATTACTTATATCACTTGTAATAAATGGATTCATGGAATAATATAACCAAGTCTACGCAGCGTACACACGCAAGAATAACCTATATCTAAGTTTGCATACAACCTATATCTAAGTTTGCATACGACCTATATCTAAGTTTCCATGCATAAAAGTAAATCGACATAACGGAAAGCACATAATTTCATGAACATATTAAATTGATAAATACATAAATATATATATAAATAATAATTATCAAAACATAAACATTGAAGAGATACAATTAAATTCCTAACGTGAAAGAAATGACTAAATCATGCATGGAAATAACGTGAAATAATGCGACGTGAAAAAAAGTGAATAACTCGAAAGAAAGAGATGCGACCAAGGCCAACATCCATATAAGTCCTCGAATGCCCGATTGAACATATCTCACGTTCAACCAAACATACTATGTCTGGCGCGGCAAAAGCATCGTGGTAAAGGTAGCCCTTAGGCTTTTCATCCCTCAAACGGAGATTTTCCAACGTGATTTGCCCATGGGCATTATATTATCACGACATAAATAACTAGCATGCGGAAAGAAAATGGCGAAATAATAAATGATAAATGGACACTAGATTAGACAAAATGAAATATGTGTGTTTCTAAAGTAGTACGTGGAGTTGTATTCCAAGAACAGACCGCATTACCGTCCATTTGGATTCAGCTATGGAATTTACGTCTAGGTTTCCATCCGATATACCACGAGAGATAGCACAAAATCATTCATCCAACAACAATAACATATATAAACCAATAAGAAACATGCAAAGAAATAATAATAAATAACTGAAAAAGATGGACGAAAATAAATAAATGGGTGTCATAAGGTCTTACCTTTTAAGTCGCATCTGGAAAGTGCGTTACGTGGCTGTCGGTAGGGTTAATGCTCTACCACTCCTCTGGTTCACTGGTTCAATGTTTTTCTTCGTTGCTTCACTATTTTAGACTATTATTTTCTCTATTTTTACTACTGTTTTTTATCATTATTTTTGTGGTAATTAAGAACTGTTTTGGCTTACTATTTTTCAGCAGTTTTTTTGGTGATTCTGTGGTATAGTTTTTTGGTGGTTCAAGGCAGCTTTTTAGGTGCAGTTTTCGGTGGTTAATGACTATTTTTTACATGTAGTTTTTTAGGGGGTGTTTTCAGTGGTTTAAGGCAGTTTGTGGGGGCTGTTTTGGTGTGAATGAGAGTAGTTTTAGGGACTGTTTCATGTAGTTTGTGGGGGCTTTTTTGTGCAGTTTGTGTGGGCTATTTTGGCTTGAATGAGAATAGCTTTAAGGACTGTTTCGTGTTTGTGGGGGCTATTTTGGCATAGATTCAAGGTTGTTTTGGTTATGAATGTGCTCAGTAATGGAGGGCTAATTATGGACTGTTTTTTACGGCAATGGGAAGGCTATTTTCCTTGTCTTGGGCGTGAATGCTATGGGGCTCAATGGGGGCTCCTTTTTGTAAGAAAGGGTTAGCGTTATCCTTATTTGGGTAGGAAAGAAATCATGAAATTATGTGGGATATCTTTTAATTAGTGTGTTATAAGGAAAAGATCTATTCAATTTAGTAAGGTGATTTGTTTTAGTTTAGGAAAGGGATTTATGAGATTTGATTTGATTTATTTAATTTAGCCATGTGATTTGATTTGATTTATTTAAATTGGGAAGGTGATTTGTTTGGATTTTAACATGTGTTTAATGTGTTGGATATTTTTTGGTTTGGGCTTGGAGGTTTGTAGGCATGTGGCATGGCTTTTTGGTGGGCATGGGTCTGTGGCTTGGTGGTGTTTAGGCTTGGTGTGGGATGCGGGGATTTTTGGGCCGAGTCTAACAATTAAAACAAAGGTTAATTGAGTGAACCTGAGGCTAAGCAAACAAATGAAATCTAGCAAGGTATTAAGTTTTCCCTTCCGTCATCTGTTTCCCGCGACTTCCGTAACTTAAAGGGTAGTGCCTCCATAGGATGCTCATCATCGGGTCTTATGCAAAAATATAGTGCCTACAGTCGCCCCTATTTTGATAAGACTTGTGTAGTATGTGACAGTGACAACCCAATCAAAGTTATGCAATGCATTTTTACTTATCTGGCTCGTCAACTGCTGCCTGACTTGCCCTTTGATTCGAACTGAGTTGATATGGTGGTAGGTGCTTCGACCCCAAGGTTAATCCCTACAAGATGCTTCGATCTCTATGAATCACTATCAGAGTGAGCTGATAAGAGGTGGTCAATTCCCAAACTATTACTGTGAGGTGGTCCATTCCCGAACCATTACTGTGAGGTGGTCCGTTCCCGAACCGTTGCTGTGAGGTGGTCCATTCCTGAACTATTACTGTGAGGTGGTCCATTCCGGAACTGTTACTGTGAGGTGGTCCATTCCCTAACCGTTACTGTGAGGTGGTCCATTCTCGAACCGTTACTGTGAGGTGGTCCATTCTCGAACCGTTACTGTGAGGTGGTCCATTCCTGAACCGTTACTGTGAGGTGGTCCATTCCGGAACTGTTACTGTGAGGTGGTCCATTCCCTAACTGTTACTGTGAGGTGGTCCATTCTCGAACCATTACTGTGAGGTGGTCCATTCTCGAACCGTTACTGTGAGGTGGTCCATTCCTGAACCGTTACTGTGAGGCAGTCCATTCTCGAACCGTTACTGTGAGGCGGTCCATTCCCGAACCGTTACTGTGAGGTGGTCCATTCTCGAACTGTTACTATGAGGTGTTCCATTCCGAACCATTACTGTATGACAAAAGGGGTAGGCTGGTCGCCCCCAGACTCGGTTTATCTTTCTGTTTTCATTAGGTCAGAGTAGATCTCATGATGTGTTGTTGCATACCAACATATTATACTTCCTTTTACGAGATAATCTTGATGGCTACACATATTTTCATCCTCAAAGGATGCCTAGTGTCGAAACCAGAGAACCTTCAAAGTACTTGATACAACTCAAATCCGAGAGTCTGAATAAATGATATGAACTAGACTCCAAGTGTTTGTGTGCCAAGGTTCTTTCACAGCTTGACCCTTAAGTAAGCCAACTCGATGATTTTGTCTCTAAGAATGGGATCAGTGGGTCTAACCAACCTAGGTGTCTTGGTCAAGCTCTGCAATTACTTCTTCTTACTAAATATGATATGGTTTTCTTCTTTTCTTCCGTCTCTTTCTTTTTCAACACACCTACCCTTTAAGGTAGCATATCTCCTCATGGTGGTCCTAATACTCGCCCATGGGTAGCTTCACGCTTATCGGTTATAGGTGGTTTATTTTTCTCTTTAGAGACTTTTCCTTTGTTTCCAACCATATCACATATCATAACACAAGTAAATCATGATGGACATCTAAGTAAATGGTCATTCACTGATCATCCATCTCTTTAACTAGTCATCTCGCCGACTACTTAGGCTTCTACAGTTAAGATCTTGTAATTAAATGTCGCGAGTCTAGCCGAGATCAACCACTCAGAATACCGGATGAGAGCACATCTCGAACTTATCGTTTCTAAGGTTTCACCCTACATCAAATAATTTCAACACCAGACATATGCCTAACCATTAAGGACTTCTTTCTCTCATTTTTTTTCACTTCATTGGAATTCTTCATTTCAACTGCTGATAATGTGGGCTTCGCCCTCTGGGTTTCATCCCCAAAAATTATTGGTGATGTGGGCCTCAACCCTGGGATTCATTCCCGAAACTAATACTGATGTGGGCCTCAACCCTGGGATTCATTCTCGAAACTGATGATGCTATGTTGCTGCTACTAGTTGGCTTACATCTGCTCATTTCTCCTTCTTTTTTTTTGAAACATGTGAATACAAAATGAAACAAAACACAAAAAGAATGCAAATACGTTAAGTGTATGCATACATGCATGGATAAATCTCCTATTCCGTTGGTTTAGGTCTTCCGCCAGTTCTCCCGGTGACCGTTTGGACTTCTCTCCCTCAGGCAAAATATTACTTCAATATGTCCATGTTGATTGGCTCGGTGAACTCGTTCCCTTCTAAATCTGACAGTCTCACTTCCCTGTTTCCCATCACTTTCTTTACTATATAGGGTCCTTCCCAGTTGGGTCTGAACTTTCCTCTCGGGTCTGTCGTCGACTACTTTGACTGCTTGAGTACTAGATCACCCTTTCTGATCTTGGTGGGATGCGTCTTCTTGTTGAATGCCCGAGCCATCCTCTTCTAGTATAACTGCATATGATGTAATGATTTCATTCTCTTCTCATCGAGCAATGCCAACTGTTCAAATCTCTGTGAGGCCCATTCTTGTTCAGGTAACTCTACTTCTACTAATACCCGCATGGACTATATCTCAACTTCCACCAGCAATACTGCTTCCATCCCATATATAAAAGAGTAAGGCGTGGCTCTCGTTGCTGTTCTCACTGAAGTTCTGTACCCCCACAAGGCGTACGGTAGTTTGCCAGCCCAATCTTTATAGTTCTCTGTCATTTTGGCTAATATCTTATTGATTGTCTTATTGGCTGCCTCGACTGCCCCATTTACCTACAGTCTGTAAGGTGAGGACTTGTGATGTCCTATCCCGTACTTTTATAGCATTCCCTTTATTTCTCATTGAAGTTGGACTCCGTTTCCTATTACTAGGTGATGCAGCATCCCGTATCGATAAATATTATTTTGGGCTATGAACTTTGCCATCTGCTTTGCAGTAACGTTACGAAATGACTCGGCTTCCACCCATTTTGAAAAGTAGTCCACTGCCACTACTATGAAATGATGTCTATTCGATGTGTGCGGTCGAATTTCTCCGATCATGCCAATTCCCTATGCCGAGAAAGGCCAGGGTTCTGACATCCCGTGCAACTCTGTGTGAGGTAAATTGTTCAAATTATTGTGCGCTTGGCAATCATGACAATGT
This sequence comes from Zanthoxylum bungeanum, assembly GCA_019454045.1. NCBI lineage: Eukaryota > Viridiplantae > Streptophyta > Magnoliopsida > Sapindales > Rutaceae > Zanthoxylum > Zanthoxylum bungeanum. Next base: position 21,318 of record SKCR01029784.1, read on the forward strand.
TTCACCAGTTTTGCATAGTCAGCTTCCAAAGTCGACCAGTAGAAGCCTCGTCTTACTATCTTACGAGACAAATTCAATCCGTTCATATGCGGTCTACATACTCTGGCGTGTACTTCTTTCTTTGCTTTTTGATCCTCTTCCTTCTTCAAACACTTAAGTTGGATGCCATTCGCTTGTCTCTTGTATAATTCTCCCTTCAAACTCTTATACTGAGAAGCCAACTTCTGGATGGCTATCTTTTCCTTTCTGCTTGCTTCTTCCGGAAGTTCCCCACGTTCTAAGTATTGCTGAATATCATAGTACCAGGGTTTCCCAGCATTAACCTCCACTTCCAAGACCTTTTCTATCTCGTAAATAGGTCTGCTTGCCATTGTCAACACTCGAGGTCTCATCACCAACTTCTCTGGATTTTTCCAAGTTACGGCTAGTGTAGCTAACGTGTCTGCCATTTGGTTCTCTTCTCGCGGTAAATGCTAGAATTTACAATCGGGGAGGGCCTGTGCCAGACTCTTGAGGTGGAATAAGTAGGGTTTCAATCGTTCTTCCTTCAATTCCTATTCTCTTTGCATATGTCAGATTACCAACATCGAGTATTCTTAAACTTCGAAGTTTTTAGCCTTCAAGGTTATCAATGTAGTCAGTGTAAAGACGCATGCTTCATATTCGGCCATGTTGTTGGTTACTCCGAATGTCAGCCTCTTGGCCATATGTAGTGTTTCTCGTTCAGGGGTTACTATCACGATTCCTATTCGGGCTCCTTTGTAGTTCACCACTCCGTCGAAATACATCTTCCATCCTTGGACCGTTATTGCCTAGATCTCCTCGTCTGGGAATTCAAACTTGTATTGGTCTCCTTTTATGGGTTGCCATGCTAAGAACTCCACTACGGCTCGACCTTTGATTACTTTAGAAGTGAGGTACTCAATATCAAACTCTACACCAACCATCTGCCTAACTTCCCTACTAGCGAAGGCACCAAATGCAGATACTTCAAAGGATTATCCTTTGCTACTACTTGGATTTTGTAGGATTGGAAGTAATGACGTAATTTTCTGGACGCCCACACTACTGCCAAACAGATCTTTTCTACTTCTTGATAGCGGGCTTCATACGGAAGCATCTTCTTACTGAGGTAGTAGACTGTATGCTCTACCCCATTCGTATTTGCTTGTACCATCATCGCTCACAGGGCTTCAGATTCTATGGCCAAATACAGTACTAAGGGTTTGCCCGGTCTTGGAGGTTTCACTAGTTATTCCTTGATCTTGTTGAAGGCTTCTTGGCATGGCTTATTCCATTTCACTGGCAGGTCTTTCCTCAGTAATTTGGAGGTAGGCTCGCATACTAACGTCAACTTGGCGATAAACCGACTGATGTACTGATTTTTCCGAGGAATGCTCTAACTTCTTTTTCTGTCTTCAGCGCAGACATTTCGGTAATCACTTTGATCTTTACAGGGTTCACTTCTATCCCTCTCATTCCTACCGTGTGCCTTAGCAGCTTGCCTGACGTTACCGCAAACACACAGTTCTTGGAATTTAGTCGCAAGTTGTATTTGTCGACTCGTTTGAGGAACTTCTCCAATGCTTCTATGTGTCCGATTCTTGTCTCTGACTTCACCATCTTGTCGTCCACATACACTTCAATTCTTTATGCATCAAGTCATGGAATAACGTAGTGGCCATCCGTTGATAAGTAGCTCTTGTATTTTTAAGTCCAAACGACATCACTTTATAGCAATACGTACCCACTATCTTCTTCAGCCATAAGAACCTGATTATATCCCGAGAACCCATATGCGAACGAGTACATGGTAGATAAAGTCGCACTATCGACCAGTATGTCTATATGGGCTAAAGGAAAATCATCCTTCGGGCAAGCTTTGTTAAGGTCTTTATAATCCACTCACATTCTGACCTTCCCATCTTTCTTCGGTACTGGCACAATGTTTGCTAACCACTCGGGGTACTTTATTACTTTCAGAAATCCCACATCTATCTGTTTCTTGCTTTCCTCTCTAACTTTCTCGACCCACTCAGGTCTCATCCTTCGGAGCTTCTATTTTACTGGCCTAATGTTTGGATAAGTCGGTATCATGTGCTGGGCGATGCTTCTGTCTACTGCGGGCATGTCCTTATAGGACCAAGCGAATACTTTGGCATATTTGACTAACATCTCCTCTAATTTCTTCTGCTCCTCAAAGGTAACCTCACTTGCAATTAAGACCTCCTTGGGGCTTTCAAGCATACCAAGGTTGAATGCATTTGTTTTGGTTGAGTTGATGTCGAATATACTTAAGTCGTGCAAGTTGAAGGAAGAGACTCAGGCAAGTAAGTGAAATGAATGTCTTTATTATTAATGAATATAGGGGTACACTCAAATAACTTAGGGAGATAAATATATTCGTCATCCACAGTAGGGTTTTCTTCGGTCTCATTGCTCCCCTCGAGAGTCAGTTTTTCCAGCTACATCTACTCATCCTCCCACTTGTCTTCCTCATTTGTAAATTTTTCTACCAGCGATTTCTCACCCATCACATCCTAGAAGATCTCAAATCCCGGTACCATGATCCATTGATTTCCACTGGTTCAGGCTCTCCTTGGTACTCATCGGATTTGTATCCCAAACCTCTCCTGGTGGTCGACACCTTGAAGTCGGGCAATGCTCCTCCAACGTCCGAACCTGTACCTGGCTCGAACTTCATCTTCTCCATGATCCTAGCCACCTTAGGATGCACTCCCTTCTCAAAGGTTGCCGACACTCGGAACCTCGTGAAAGGTTGTATCTCTAAGGTAGCCACATCATTATCTATTTCAGCTCTAATAGTGACAATCTCTCCCCTATACAGAAACTTAATGACCTGGTGCAAAGTGGAGGGCACACTATAGGCACTGTATTTTTGCATATAAGTCCCAATGATGAGTCTCACATGGAGACACTACCTCTTTAAATTGTGGAAGTCGCGGGAAACATACGTTGGAAGGGAAGAGTCAATAATTGACATTTTTATTGGACTTAATTCGCTTGTTTCACTTCGGATTTGCTGTTGGATCTCTGTTTTAAAACACATTCTTAGCCCAAACCCCGCAAGACACACACCAAGCCTATCTAACCCAAGCCCAAACCAAAAATAATTAAAACATTTAAAATACATGTCACAAATTAAATTAAATTAAATTAAAACCAATTAAATTGAAATTAAATTAAATTAAAATCTAATTAAATTGAAATGGCTAATTTAAATAAATCACTTTCTAATTTAAATATATTCCCCCACCAAAATTACATAATTTGTTTCCATTTATTAACTAATTAAACACATCCATATTTAATTGATATTTTTTCCTTATTTTAAAATCTCATGCATAAACCTAACCCTAATTGACAACTATAAAATATAACACAAAACTAATAAACCATAGAAAGATTCTCGCCTCTCTCTTCTCTCTACCATTCCACGCAAAGAAACCATGATAAAACCCTAAGAACTCACGGCAAACCAAAACAAAGAAAATCCAAAAATAAAACCGTAATACATGCAGACGCCCCACTAAGCACCTCTCAAAACCAAGGCCCCCACATCACATTCTCTGAACTAACACACCAAAAGCACCTTCAATTCAACAGCCCCACTCACGCCAAAAGCTCCTTCAAACGGAAACCACTCCACGCACCAAAACCCCTTCATTCAGCCCTCCAACTCATGCCATAAACAGCCCTTTTCAGGCCCTCCACTCAAGCCAAAAACAAGCCCTCCAACTCACGCCACTCAACCCCTCACAGACTCCACGCATCAAAAGCCTCATCCAACAACCCTTTGACCTTTCTTCTCCCTCCTACATTCACACTCGGCATCCATAAACCTAAACACACACAAGCCCCTTACGAAGCCAACACCTTCACGCCACTAGCATCACATGCCCAACACAAGTAACAAGTAACAAGAAATAATTCTCTTCTCTTTATCTCATCAATAACCGAAAACACTGCCCTTAAACCCCATCGATTACCGCACAAACCTTCACTAAAACACCCTATAAATAGCCCTTGAAACCACACTATACCACCAAAAAATAGCCACTGAAACTACACTATAATCACCGAAAAAATCACCCCAAACAGTGGCCTAAATTTTCGAAAACAATGGAAATAAACTGCACTTCAAAACCCTTAAACTTCACGCATAAACAGTCCCGAACCGCACTTAATACCACCGAAAACTGCCCCACTGCACAGCATCGTAACCACTGTAAGTCATCAACTGCATAACCCATATCCATCGCATAAAACTGCACTCTAAACATCCTTAAACTACCACAGAAATAGCCTTAAACAGCCACATGAAACCAATTAAAAATCAACCAAAAATAGCCCTCGTAGTCCCCAAAATAATCCTGAAAATCACCCTTAAAAATCGAGTCAGAACAGTCCAGAAAACCGCAAAAATAGTCCTTTATTTACCGTAAAACAGTGACCAGAAAATACAATGAAAACGATAGTAAAACGGAGTAAAAATAGCCCAAACAGTGAAACAACGAAGGAAAATATTGAACCAGTGAACCAGAGGAGTTGCAGAGCATCAACCCTTCCGACGGCCGTGTAACGCGCTTCGGATAGACGACGAAAGAAGTTAGACTTGAGGGCACCCTTTTATTTATTTTATTACTTTATTTTGCATGAGTATTGTGGATTGGTGCATGATGTGATTTTCGGATGAACGGAATATGTGTTCTCTCTTATGGTATATCGAATGGAAACTCAGATTTAAATTCCGTAGCTGAATCCGAATGGACGATAGTACGGTCTGCACTCGGGATACAACGCCACGTACCGCTTGAGAGACACACATATTTCATTTCATCCAACCTTGTGTTTGAGAATGATTTAGTCCAGTATGTTATTTATTTTTTTAAGCATGATTTAGTCGTTTTTGCTTTATTTTATCTTGTTCGTCTATCATTCGAATTTCATATTCCGCCATTTACTTTCTGCATGTTATTTGTTTATGTATTGATGATATAGTGCGCATGGGCAAATCAAGTTGGATTAAAGGTCTTCCATCTTGAGGGATGAAAAGCTTAAGGGCTACATTTGTCACGATGCTTTGCCGCGCCGAACGAAGTATGTTTGATTGAATGTGAGATATGTTTGATACGAAGTCCCATATTATTATTTTATTTATTTTTATGCATTGTAATGTCTTGCGCATGAGCAAATCAAGTTGGATTAAAGGTCATCCATCTTGAGGGATGAAAAGCCTAAGGGCTACCTTTTCCACGACATTTTTCCATGCCGGACGAAGTATGTTTGATTGAATATGAGATATGTTTGATCGGATATACGAAGTCCCATATCATTGTCTTATTTATTTGTATGCATTGTAATATAATGCGCATGGGCTTATTATGTTGGTCTAAAGGTTCTCTATTTGAGGGAAGAAAAGCCTAAAAGGCTACCTTTACCACGATACTTTGCCGTGCCTTTTATTATTCCGTTATTTGCTTTCTGTATGCCATCTCTTTGTTTAATCATGCATCACAGTGTAATGCGTATGGGCAAAATGAATTGGATTAAAGGTCTTCCACTTTGAGGGATGAAAAGCCTAAGAGCTACCTTTGCCACGACATTTTACCGCGCCGGACAAAATATGTTTGATTGAATGTGAGATACGCTCAATCGGGCCCTCGAAGTCCTATATAGATGTAGGTATATATCGCATCTCTCATATTTCATCCTTATTATCTTTCTCTTTTTTTGCACCCCATCATTGCACGTTTATTTCGATGTAGAATTGCCTCTTTGATTACCTCTTTACGTCATGTACTTAATTGTCTCTCTTCATTATGCATGCTTGTACAATTATTATTTTTTTGCGTTTCCGTATAATGTGTTTATGAAATTATATGCTTGCCGTTATTCCGATTTACCTTTATGCATGCAAACTTAGATATAGGTTATATGAAAACTTAGATATGAGTTTTATATTCATGCATGTGAACTTAGAAATAGAATTCTTTCAGAAATATATGTTGCGTAGATTTGGTTAAGTTATTGCACAAATCATTTCATTATAAGTGGATAAGTAAGGGACCATTCCGAACCCAACGGTTTGAGGTCTTCCCTTGCGAGGGGTGAGTGCGGCCTTAAATCATTGTCCCGGTTCACACCGGGTGGCGACTCCATGTTATTTCTCTGGTTTAGTTCCCCCGCAGACTATTCCGTACTCCCAACTAGGCCGTGAGTCTAGAACAACGTCATCGATTTCTATGTCCTACAGTCTGGCGACTCCACTGGGGATAGAGAATTGGCCCCAAAATAATGTCTTGTAGTGATTATGATTTGTGCTTTAGTTAATCGCGTGTATAGTGGGTTGAACTTGGTAATGGTTTGTTGTCTTCCTTCATTCAATACATTTCTACAAAGAAAAGCTGTGAAGGCACCTAGATAATCATGTACTAGTAGCTTACTATGATAGACTAATTTGGAGGACTCGTTGTTTATTCCTGTCACCAAGCGATAAGAGCCTAAGAGGCTTGGGTATTTAAGAGAGTTCGCTTCACCCTCCCTCTAGGGAATCTACAACGGAAATCAATTTGATAGTCAGTCACGTATCGTAACTCGTTGGCACGTACCTCAGCGTATAAAAAAGAGTGCGCTCACTTGGTCGCTTGAATCTTTGAGTGGGGAGTCGTAGTTGTGGGTAATCTTTCATCGACGAGAGCCTTTGTCTGTACCCCTATAAACCCACACATGATTTGAAGTTGTAAGAGTAATAGAGACTATCCTTTTATGTTTGCGATCAGGACCATTGTCATTTGGATTCAGTTGGACCTTTTGTCATGAGGTATCGGCTTGTTGGGCCATTTAAACTGGTACGAGCCTGTGCTTTATGACAATTGGGCCAAAAGCTTCTAAAATGCCAATGTGCCATTTTGTGTTCGGGCCTCTTATCATTTGAAGTTGTTTAGCCATGTTATCACAAAGTGTAAACTTGTTGGGCCTTTTTAATTGGGACAAGTTTGCACCTCGTAATGGTATGATTGAATGCTTCAAAATGATAATTTGCCAACTCACATCGCACACATCTCATGCATACATGCATCATGTTAACCCTATGTGTCTTAAAAGCCATTATAGATATCTGTTGGGTTAGGAAAGAGGGAAGACTCGTCAAGAGGTCGATAGTGGATATGAGTGAATCGGTCAACGAGGGATCTCGTATAGATCAGCTGGAAGCCAATCTCACTAAGATTAGCGAGCAGTTGCAAGCTTTGACAGCCGCTGTGACCAGTTTGACCATAGCTCATATAGTCGATAATAGACGGTCCTGCGACTAGAATAGAAAGACCATTAGGGGATCTTTGGGAACCAAGCCCACTCATTCTGAGGTCGCCTCCATCAGGAACAAGTGATTCTCCAATTTTGGTAGACGTTTGTTAGAGGTGTTTATAGAGCTGAAAAACAAGGACTCTTAAGTCCCTTAGAACCTACACCACTTCCAAACCCTGTGCCACGCTACCTTGACCTAAACCTATACTGTTTAATGTATTGGATATTTTTTGGATTAGGCTTGGAGGCTTGTGTGTTAGTCTCTAAGATATGCCACAAGATCACTAAGCAAGATTAAAGTGTTAAAAATCAAAAATAAGTTGCGAAAGACTTACATTGATTTGGATGAATTCAAGACTTTTCTTTGATTTCCATGGAAGCTCCAAGCTTTGTTGAGTGTTTCCAACACTTGGGTGAGTTTCCCTATCACCTTCTTGGACTCCAAATGTGCTAGCAAGCTTGAAATTTTGAAATAAAATTTCCATGGGAGAGGGAGAGTGGTTCGGCCATGGTGAGGAATTTTGAGGGAGAGAGTTTTGTGTGAGACTTGGTTTTGGTTTTCAAAAAACCATAATCCAAAAGTCAAACCAAAAATTTGTGTATATCTTTTATCAAAGGAAAATGCTTTACAAAAAGTAAAACAAGGTTGGCCAAAAGTGAGTGGTTTTCTAAAAACCACTTGCTTTTGCCAACAACCACCATTAATATGTGGTCCCAACCTATTAAATTCAAAATTCAAGATGGCTTGCTCTACAAAATTCGGGTTCGGTTCCGTTTAATCCAATTAAACGAGTTTTCTGTCGCAACCTGATTAAATCCAATTTAATTAAATAACGATGCCTCATAAAATTATTACGGAAGTCGCTTATGAATTAATTCCAAATTAATTTGTTCGCCCGTATTAAAGTCAAACTTTAATGTCGTATTGAAATCTAATTTCAATTAATATATCCGACATATTATTTTAGCCCAAAAAAATAAATTAAATAGAAAAATCTAATTTAATTATTAAATTAATTTTATCGATTAATTCCAAATTAATCGCGTTTTCTCTTCCAGTCGAATTAATCCCAGATTTATTTCTATCGTAATTAATCCCAGATTAATTTTCTCTCTCATAATTAATCTCAGATTAATTCTGCTCGAGTCAAATATCATCGGTGAATCTTTGGGAAGCGACCCAAGAGATCCATGGTTATGTTGGCAGTAAATACGGTCATCGGACTATCCGAATACGTGCGTACCCAATACCACGCTCCTACTAATTTACAAGACATGGTTGGCTTCTAGCAAAGCACCATGCCTACCCAATTCTCCAGATATATTTTTTAAAAGGAATATATAATCTTTGTCAGGCATAGCATACGTGGTATTGCGTATTTCGATCCAATATCGGATGTCACATGCTATGCCTGGGGCTGGAATTGTGTTGTGCCTACCCCGTACGAAGCATATATCGGATCACAAGCAACTAGTATCTTTAATCAGATAATCATAACCTAGTTATATTATCCCGATAACTGCAGCATATTAGAGTACTAGTTCTGTATCCCTTTTTGATCATCTTATCCATGTGACTAAAGTGATACTTCCGGCTTGACATCACACCCAATACACTACGACTCTTAGTAAACCTAGAATAGGCGTACACATAACTTGTTAAAGCCCTGGATTACCAAAACCAAAGTGTACTGATTGTCCCAAGTATTAGCGATGCAAGTCTCAAGTTAAGACCAAATACACCTACCCTGATGCGGATTCCCATAGACACATAGTCACACTACCACTAGGATTCCGAGGGGTATATCTAGAGCGAAGCTGGTTCCATACCATCGGTAAACAGAACCTTCTATTACACTTGCATGAGTATCCAATACCCAAATATATGAGAACTATATCGTTACGCTCCCATAACACACACAAATGTAATACTAGTATATTCCGTATTAACGATGTCCAGTCTCGATAATATTACGACTAGGGATATTTAATGATTAAACCGTCCGTGGATTAATACTGTCTTAAATCTTATTAATCTGGTACTAATCATATGGAATTTTATCATTTATAGATCCTGGTAATCCAATTATAAATGATAAAAGAGTAATTTCCTTTGTCACATAGTTGTTTGTACAACAACACCATGTTCTGTACAAATAGTGATGCTATGGGTCATAATTATCCAACAATCTCCCACTTGGCCTATAGCATATCACTCAAGTTTCCTACACCTGAACCATGTACGGGTCACTCAAATTTATGCTGAGAAACAGTTTTCGTCAATAGATTTTCAATGTTATCATCTGATGCAATTTATTCGATCATCACATCACAACGATGTATGATCTAACGAATCAGATGAAATAATCGAAGTATATACTTGGATCGTTGATGAGACTGCGATTCATTAGCCTGTGCTGCATCCCAACTCAGCTACTAACAGAACTACTTCTATTCTAATTAGGAATTTTAATAGATCTAAATTTCTTCGTTTGCTGCCTCAGCCGCAACAATATAATCCAATTTTGTTAAATAGGTAACAGTATCTTGCTTGGAAGATTTCCAACTCACTGTTCCATTGTTCAAACTAAATATATACCCTTATTACGACTTACAGTCGTAATTATCAATTTGGAAACTTGCAACGGTGAACCCAGTTACCTCAAGTTCTCATTCTCCATAAACTAAGAAAGCATCCTTAGTTCGTCTAAGATACTCAAAGATATTCTTTGCATAAATCTAGTGACCATCATCTGGATCGGCTTGATAGTGACTCCACATGCTCAAAGCATATGACACCAAGTTGTGTACATTTTTATCAATGGACGAGTTCTCGGAGAGTGCCAACAACATTTTAGATCTAACCCAGTTGATCTTTATTCCTAGGATAAACGTTACATCTGCCAAGTTATTCTACGAAGAATTTTAATGAAACCAAGCTTTCACAGATTTTAATATTGGAATGTCATTACTTAAAAGCAATACATCATCAAAGTATAGGACAATCATTGTCAGTACAATCCTACTAACCTTCTTATATACACAAGAATCATTATTGTTTTGAATGAAACCATTTTGCAATATGATCTCATCAAAACGTTGATTCTAAAAATACAATGCTTGCTTCAATCCATAAAATGGATCGATTTAACTTGCAAAACTTGTTTGCTTGTTTTGGTACGACAAAATCGTGGCGATGTTGATAAACATCCTCCTAAAGGTTTCCGTTTAAGGAAAGTGGTTTTGACGTATCATGTGCCATATTTATTAAATGAAGTATGCAACATTAGCAAGCATTATCCAAATAGATTTAATCATGGTAACAAGTGAAAAATTTTCTGTTGAAAATTTGACCCATAGCGTCACTATTTGTACAGATCATGGTGTTGTTGTACAAATTAACTATGTGACAAAGGAGATTGCGCTCTTATCATTTGTGATTAGATCACTAAGATATATAAATGATAAGAGGTCCTTATGATTTGTTCCTGGATTGAGAAAGATATGAGACAGTATCAGTCCACGAAGGATAAATCATCAAATATCCCTAGTCAGAGTATTATCGAGATTGGACATCGATAAATACGTAAAAGACTAGTATTACACTTGTGCGCGTTTGTGAGGGCACAACGGCATAGTTCTCATATATTTGGGTATATGATACTCATGCAAGTGTAATAGGAGGTTGTGTTTTACCGATGGTATGGAAAACAGCTTCGCTCTGGATAGACCCCCTCGGAATTCCATTGGTAGTATGACTATGTGTCTATGGAAGTTCGAAATCAGGGTAGGTATATTTGGTCTTAACCTGAGATTTGAACCGCTTACTTGCGACAATCAATACACTTTGGTTTTGGTCGTCCAGGGCTTTAACAGGTTCTTTGTACTCCTCTACTGGGTATATTGAGAATCATAGTATATTGGGAGTGATGTCAGGACGAAAGTATCACTCCAGTCATAGTTGAGATGATGATCGCGCAGGGATACATAATTGGTTCTCTAAAAAGGTTGCAACAATCGGGATAATATGATTTGGTCATGATTATCCGATTATAAAGAGACTAGTTGATTGTCATCCGATATATGCTTCGTACGGGGCAGACACTAAAAACCAGCCCCAGACCTAGCATGTGATCATTCGATACTGGATCGAAATACGCAATACTGCATATATTATGCCTGATACAGATCTAATATTCATGTAAGGATATTTCTAGAGAATTGGGTAGGCATGGCGTTTTGCTAGAGGCCAACCTTGTCTTGTAAATTGGTAAAATGTAGTACTTGGTACGTACGTGTTCGGATAGTCCGACGATCGTATTTACTACCAACATATCCAGGGATCTCATGGTTCGCTTCCCAAAGATTCACGGATGACGTATGACTCGCACTTTAATTAATCTGAGATTAATTAGATGAGAGAGAAAATTAATCTGGGATTAATTGCGGAGATATTTTATCTGGGATAAAATATCAATTAAAGAGATATAATGATTAATTTGGAATTAATCGAAAAATTAATATTTTCGATATACTAATCGAAATTGGATTTCGACGCAGAATTAAAATTAGATTTTAATTCGGGCGAACGAGCTAATTTAGAATTAATTCGTTAGCGATGTGAATAGTAATTATGTTTGGCATGATTGTTTAATTAAATTAGATTTAATTACGATGCAACGGAAATTCGTTAATTTGGAATTAGCGAACCTGAGCCCGAGATTATTTACGAGCGCATTCGCATTTCGAATTCGAGTGTGGCACGCAAGTCAAATCAAGCGTCAAATTGCTAGTCGCATTTAGCGTCACATCATGCGTCAATCAAGTGATAGATATCTTTCACTTTAAGTGATTGACGCTAGTCACTATTCATGATTGATGGATTGATGTGAGTTGATGGAAAGCATTTGATGGATTTGAAAGACATTTATCATTATTTTATTTAATGATTTTTGACTTTTAAATTAAGTGTATTAGATACACTTTCTTCTAACAACTCACACAACTTTCTCTCCTCCTCTCTTCTCTCATTTTACACGCCCAAGGTGCTATTCTTCACTGGTTTTCTGCCCAGAAACCGTGAGCAGTAAGAGGTAAAATAGAGTGATTTTGTTGCAAAATCGAGAGTGCTAGCACACTACGAAGTCATGCGAAGGTGATAGGGAAGTTCAACCATGAGCCGGGAATCATAGGACGTGAGCTTGGAGCTTGGAAGATGATCCAAAATTGAAAATGGAGGAGCCAAAAATATGCACTGCCGTGAGCTTCATGGAGAGGGTAGAAAATTTTTGTGCCTCGTACGTCGCTCAACCGATCGATGTGAGTATCCGAAACTCCCTCGTATGTATTCATATGTGTTTTCTTATTTTTGATTCGATCATCGGGACTTAGAGATCTCCAACAATGGTATCAGAGCAAGGTTAAGCATGAAAATATTTTAGGGCTTAAAATTTGGGTAAAAATGTGTTTGAGCATGATTTATGAAATTGGATGAATGAATATGTTTAAATGTGTTTAAATTGAGGATTGATTGGATCAATTTTTTGAAATTGTGTTTGGAATAAATTTCCCCAAAATTTTGGTATTGGCCGAATGTAATGCCCTATTTTGTCTTGGTGATTTTTTGATTTTTGATCATTGGATGTGTTGGAAATCATTCGGGATGTTGATTTAATGTCGATTGTGGAATTAATTGGATTGAATTCGAATCGAACATAAAATCCCCTCCTTGTCCAAGACATATAAGCATGTTTGGGTTTGATTTTTTGATGAAATATGTTGGACATGTTTTGTTGATGATAAGCATGATTAATTAGGCTAATTTGATGTTTTGGAAATGTTGATTTGGGTAATTAATAATGCTATACACTTTGGTAATTAAATTGGGAATTTGGAATTTATAATTTAATTATGTTGGGCCTTAAATTGGATTTGGGCTTGTTGAGTTGTTATTGGGCTTATTGGGCTTGGTTGTACAAAGTTAGGTTTAGGCCAAATGGATTGGATCCAATTGGGCCCAAAACCACTTCCATTAAGCCCAAATGCGACTAATGAACCTTTAAAGTTTAATTAGGCCTAAATTGATTTCTGGACTTATGGGGTAATTCCCGGATTGGACTTTGATTATTGGATTCGACCCGAGTTGACCAAAAGTCCACGCCTTAAGAAATTAATTAAAAGCCCATTGGACTTTAATTAAATTGACGTTGGACGTTAATCAGGCTTTGAGACCCGTAGCGATTAATTTGGAATTTAAGTCGTAAAGGTTCGTTGATAAAGTGTGGTGTTTAATTTGGAATTAAATAATGAATTAGTATTAAATACAAATTGAGTTGGATTTAATTATGTAGTTTAATTTAATTCGAGAATTCGTACTTTGAGTACTTATTCGCAAACGAGTTTGACTCGCGCAAAATCAAATCGTTGTTTGAACATTGATGGCCATTAATTATCAGATTAATTAATTTGATTAGATTGATTGATAACATTCTTGTGTGAATACATGGTTGCGATGCATGAATAATGTATATCGGATGGATATTAGATGGGTGGGGCAATTTTAGAAATTGTTGTAATAAATTTGATTTATTAATTGGACCTGTGTGTCCAGCCTTATTACCTCCTTATTCTTTGTATTCTCTTCTCACTTATTCCCCTCAATCAAATGAGGTTTCTTTAGAAGTGTAGTGTAACGAGTAGAAGCAATACATGTGCTAGCGGGAGTGAGAAAGAGAGAGATTTGATATAGGATCAATGTGTAAAGTATCCATTCGCATATCATTATTATTTTATTATACGCGCTTTATTATGTGTTTAGAATGCATGTTTAAGGTGTATGATGATGAGACCTTAACAAAGATAATATTTGGTTGCCAATTTGCACGCGAAAAACCCTCATAAATATTAAGCGTTTTTCCTTCCATTGAGTGATTCTCACTCAAGATCCAAGACTGGCATTGGCTTGTTGGCCAAAGTCAAGGCCTTTGTCCGTCGAGGATGTGTTTGAATCACCAGAGCTTTGTTCCATATCGGTGTCTTGTCCAAGTTTTGGTTTATTGGCCAAAGTCAAGACCACTTCTTGTCCAACGACATTGATTACGAAGCTTTCCATAGTCAATGGGTCATGCTTGACTGGGATCACTAAGTTTTTTGTGTGCCAAAGCCAAGGCTTAGTTGATTTAGAGGAAAAAGGTTAGGTAATATATTGGATATATTGACATATATAAGATATATGTTTCGGACTTGGATATCCCCCTACCGAATCTATGAATTGGATGGGATCCAATCGATCTTAGAGATCTACCTAGTTAATTATCATACAATTTGTTGGCCAAAGTCAAGATTGTGTGATATTTAACGGGATCCTAGCCCACTAGGAAACACGGTTTCCGAGTACTCGACAGAGGTTAGAGGCTCACCGAAAAATAGTGGGAGGCAAGAATTGAATTGCAATATTCGTTTGATTACTTGCCATACGCGTTCAAATCAAATATCATTCGTCAAATAAATTTAATGTTAGTTGGACTAATATTTGAATCGTTGTTTTAATAAAACAGTTGGACTGTATTCAAACTTATTCAATAAATAGTTGATTTTATAATTGGATTATAGTAATCAATATAATTGAATTTAACCTATTAAAATATAGTTGATTATATAATTGGACTATAATAATCATTATATTTAATAGTGCCTGAAATCGTGATTAAATAGTTGGACTATTAGAATCAAGATAAAATTGAAAGATTGACATTTAAAACATAATCCTAGGGAAAATGTATTTAAATGGTTTAATTTTTCAAATTGGGAATAAAATTTCAGGATGGTCCTGGAATCTAATAAGTTATTTATTTGATAAAATAACATATTAGGCCTAAGCCCGGAGTTGAGCAAATAGTAGAGCATAATCTTTGGAAGATTCATGTAATGATAACTTAAGTGCTTAATCTATTAAGCTTGTCGCAGTAGAGATCCTTAATTTCTTATTCAGAACTAAGGATTAGATCCTTAAAGTACGATAATGAAATTAAGGATCTTCATAAATCTATACTAAGATTTTAGAGAAGTACTGAATTACAAGAAATAACTCTTGGAGAGTTAAAGACTATTTTTAATGAGATAAATTCAAACTTTGCAATTAGGCAAGTAGCGCAAGGCGCACACCTTACTTCGATATTCTAGAAGGCCAAGGCTTGGCCAAAAGCTTCTGAAGTGCTGATAATGGCAAAGGTAAAATCATTATAATCTTCTGGGAAGATAAAAGACATATCCTAAAGTGTCTGCCTAAATTGTGGCAAACAGGATTGCGGAAGCGTGACTGCCATTTGGACAAACCAGACATGAAGGAATTGAAGACGAGCAAGGCTCTGACTTCTAATATGTTTGTCAAAATTATATTTACTACTAGTATTGAAATTGGATTTTAGATACTTAGTGTGATACATAAATATATGTACTGATGTGCAGAATCTGCTATGAGCAGGATACTGACTTCAGATGAGATTAATCTAAGAGTCGGAAACGGGACGAAGGTCGCTGTTCTAACCGTAGATAGGTTTAGGAACTACTCTTCGGGTGTGTACATAAATTTGGAAATGTTATAATGTAACTAGTTTGACTAGAAACATTATCTCTATATCAGTGTTCAATTCGTTACGGATGTACCTTTATATTCTAGAACACTAAAATATTTATTATATAAAGATAATATTGAGATAAACACATTAGATGTGAATAACAGTATTTATATTTTGAATATATAAATAAATCTCGAACATATCACGTGACAAATAAATAGCTCAAACTGATTTGATCAGATGAAACTTATAAGTGGCATTGATGTCTGGGATACAATGAAACAAGACTCGTATATCCACACTTTTGAACAGTGAGTACTCGGACTGTTTTGATTCCAATCAAATAAAGTCTACGAATCTAGTTTATTAGGCAAAGTGCCTAAAACACTATTTACTTAGTAAAAGTGTAAATGCCACCAATCTGTTTGTCCTAGTTCATAGTGAAGCAAGTAGAGGTGGATATGAATATTTTGTGACCTTTACGGATGTGGCATCGTGTTATGGTTATGTGTCTCTTATGAAACATAAATCATAAACTTTTAAAGTTTCGACACGAAATAGACAAACATATTGGCTAAAGTATTAATACCGTCACGGTAAGACCGTAATGGAATATACTTAAGCAATAAGTTTCTCGTATATTTGAAAGAGTATAGTATTCTTTCAAATGAGGACTCCTCACGGAACACGTCAATTTGACGGTGTGTCCGAACAGGATAAACCAAATTTTGTTAGACATAATAAGGTTAATCATGAGTCGCTCTGAGCTACCATTTCCTTCAACGGATAAGCATAAACAGTGCATAACTTATTTTGAATAAGGTTCCATAATAATCTGTTTGACAAATTACATATTAGATATGAACGGGAAATAAACTGGGTTTCTCATTCCTGATTATTTGGGTATGTTGGGCATATGTTTGGATGATACCAAACTAGAACCCAAATTGGATAAGTGCCAATTATAGGTTATCCTAGGGATACATAAGTATAGTACTTATACATCTCACAAGAGAACAATGTAATTGTTGCTCGCCATGCGGTTTTCCTAATAGGAATACCGATATGCAGTGGTAAGTGGGAGGATAGTAAAACTCGGTGAAAATCAGAGTAATATTGTTCAAGGCACCAAGTCCTTAATGGAACACAAACAGTTCATCAAGGATGAAACTGTACCAGTAATCTTCGAATACACAAGAACCGCGTAGATCGGAGAGAGTCAGAAAACAACCTGGGTTATGGGTTTCTGATCTCACCTCGTAAAGATGTCAATCTTTTGAGGTATAACAACTGACTATGTATGAGGAAGTGATACAAGGTATCAACTCTCTATTATGACAAAGTGTCATAAGTCAGAAATGGATTCCATGTATATCAACCAAGTTTGGATACTAGTTGATTTACTGCAAGGTATTGTGTCTATTGGTACTATATAAGTCTTCAATGAATACATACATGGAAGGCAACATAACAACGTATAAAGCTAGGCTTTTAACGGAAAGGTATCGTTATCAACATTATGTCAATTACGATTCAACCTTTTAACTGTTGCCACGGTAAATCCATTTGGAAAATACTTGCTAATGCTGCATGTTTCATTTATGAAATATGACAGCTGAACGGGAAAATCACTTTCCTTAAACGGAAACCTTTTGGAGGATGTTTAAAACATCCTGACGATTTTGTCGTATCAAAATAGCAAACAAGGTTTGCAGGTTATTCTATCCATGTTTGGATTGAAGCAAGCATTAGGTTCTTGGAATTATCATTTTGATGTAATCATAATGGTTTATGATTTAATTCAAAACGAAATGATTCTTGTGTTTATAAGAGGGTTAGTGGGAGCGCACTGACAGTGAATGTCCTATAAATAATGATAACATGTCATTTCTTGGAAATGACATTCCTATAATAACAATCGGCGAAAGCTTGGCTTTCGAGAAAATTCTCCATAGAAATTCTTGGGAGAAACAAACTTTATTCTAGGAATAAAGATCTACCATGATAGATTTAAAGTTGTTGAAACTCTCCGAGAACACGTACATTGAAAAATGTACGTGACTTGGTGTCTCATATGCTTTGAGCATATGGATTCACAAACAGGCCAATCAAAGTGATAGTCATTGGATTGATGTTAAGAACATACTTAGTATCTTAGAGAACTAAGAATGATGTCTTAAACTATGGAGAATGAGAAAACTTGAAGTGACTGGGATCACTGCTGCAAGTTTCCTAACCGATAAAGACGACTATAAGTCAATCAAAAAGTACTATACGGTTTGAATAACGGTACAGTGAGCTGGAAATCTTCCATGCAAGATATTGTTACCGAATAAACAACAAATGCAGATTATTGATGCAGCTGAGGCAGCAATAGAAGCCATCTGGGTCAATAATAAATCCAATTAGATTAGATATAGTTCTGTTAGCAGTTGAGCTATGCGTCAGTACATGCTAAAGAATTAATGGTCTCATCAATGATCCATATATATACTTCGATACTCATCTGATTCTTTCGGATCATACATCATTGCGATGTAATGAACGTATAAATCGTATCAGACGATAATCATGCAAATCCGCAGACGAAAGCTTTTCCTCAGCAATTTGAGCCAACCGTACATAGTTGTGGTGTCAGACACTCGAGTGACTGGCTGTAGGCCAAGTGGGAGATTGTTGGACAGTTATGACCTATAGCGTCACTATTTGTACAGATCATGGTGTTGTTGTACAAATTAACAATGTGACAAAGGAGATTGTGCTCTTATCATTTGTGATTAGATCACCAAGATATATAAATGATAGGAGGTCATTCTGATTTATTCCTGGATTGAGAATGATATGAGACAGTATCAGTTCACGAAGGATAAATCATCAAATATCCCTAGTCAGAGTATTATCAAGATTGGACAACAATAAATACGTAAAAGACTAATATTACACTTGTGCGCGTTTGTGAGGGCACAACGGTATAGTTCTCATATATTTGGGTATATGATACTCATGCAAGTGTAATAGGAGGTTGTGTTTTACCGATGGTATGGAAAACAGCTGCGCTCTGGATAGACCCCCACGGAATTCCATTGGTAGTATGACTATGTGTCTATGGAAGTCCGAAATCAGGGTAGGTGTATTTGGTCTTAACCTGAGATTTGTACCCCTAATACTTGCGACAATCAATACACTCTGGTTTTGGTCGTCCAGGGCTTTAACAGGTTCTGTGTACGCCTCTGCTGGGTATATTGAGAATCATAGTATATTGGGTGTGATGTCAAGACGGAACTATCAATCCACTCATCTTGGAGATGATTATCGCGCAGGGATACAGAACTAGTTCTCTAAAAAGGTTGCAACCGTCGGGATAATATGACTTGGTCATGATTATTCGATTATAAATAGCCTAGTTGCTTGTCATCCGATATATGCTTCGTACGGGGCAGACACTGAACCAGCCCCAGGCCTTGCATGTGATCATCCAATACTGGATCGAAATACGCAATACCACGTATACTACGCCTGATACAGATCTAATATTCCTGTAAGGATATTTCTAGAGAATTGGGTAGGTATGACGCTTTGCTAGAGGCCAACCTTGTCATGTAAATCGGTAAAACGTAATACTTGGTACGTACGTGTTCGGATAGTCCGACAACCGTATTTACTGCCAACATATCCGAGGATCTCATGGGTCGCTTCCCGAAGATTCACCGATGACGTATGACTCGCACTTTAATTAATCGGGGATTAATTAGATGAGAGAGAAAATTAATATGGGATTAATTGCGGAGATATTTTTTCTGGGATAAAATATCAATTAAAGAGAGATAACGATTAATTTGGAATTAATCGATA
Organism: Zanthoxylum bungeanum; assembly: GCA_019454045.1. Taxonomy (NCBI): domain Eukaryota; kingdom Viridiplantae; phylum Streptophyta; class Magnoliopsida; order Sapindales; family Rutaceae; genus Zanthoxylum; species Zanthoxylum bungeanum. Next base: position 41,075 of record SKCR01029784.1, read on the forward strand.
TATTAATATATTCAATATATTAATCGAAATTGGATTTCGACGTGGAATTAAAATTAGATTTTAATTTGGGCGAACGAGTTAATTTCGAATTAATTCGTTAGCGACGTGAATAGTAATTATGTTTGGCATGATTATTTATTTAAATTAGATTTAATTACGACGCAATGAAAATTCGTTAATTCGGAATTAGCGAACCTGAGCCCGAGATTATTTGTGAGCGCATTCGTATTTCGAATTCGAGTGCGGCACGTAAGTCAAATCAAGCGTCAAATTACTAGTCATATTTAGCGTCACATCATGCGTCAATCAAGTGATAGATATCTTTCACTTTGAGTGATTGACGCTAGTCACTATTCATGATTGATGGATTGATGTGAGTTGATGGAAGTTGATGGAAAGCATTTGATGGATTTGAAAGACATTTATCATTATTTTATTTAATGATTTTTTGACTTTTAAATTAAGTGTATTAGATACACTTTCTTCTAACAACTCACACAACTTTCTCTCCTCCTCTCTTCTCTCATTTTACACGCCCAAGGGGCTGTTCTTCACTGGTTTTCTGCCCAGAAACTGTGAGCAGTAAGAGGTGAAATAGAGTGATTTTGTTACAAAATCGAGAGTGCTATCACACTACGAAGTCATACGAATGTGATAGGGAAGTTCACCCATGAGCCGGGAATCATACGACTTTAGCTTGGAGCTTGGAAGATGATCCAAAATTGAAAATGGATGAGCCAAAAATATGCACTGCCGTGAGCTTCATGGAGAGGGTAGAAAATTTTTGTTGCCTCGTGCGTCGCTCAACCGATCGCTGTGAGTATTCCGTAACTCCCTCGTATATATTCACATGTGTTTTCTTGCTTTTGATTCGATCCTTGGGACTTAGAGATCTCCAACAGTTTCGTCATAGTTGACACTATGTCATTGACGATACCTTTTCTGTACAAGCCTAGTTATATACATTTGTATGTTCCCATCCATGTATGTCTTCCTTGAAGACACATATAGTACCAATAGGCACAATGCCTTCTCGCACATCAAACCAGTGTCCGAACTTGGTTATATACATGGAATCCATTTCGGACTTCATGGCACTTTGCCATGAAAGGAGTCGATACATTGTATCACTTCCTCATATGTAGTCGGTTCATTAACCTCAATAAGATTGACATCTACATGAGGTGAGATCAGAAACCCATACCTCCTAGGTTGTTTGGTGACTCTCTCCGACCTACGCGGTTCTTGTGTATTCGAAGATTATTGGTATAGTTTCATCCCTGATGAACTTTTGGTATTCCGTGAGGATTCGGTGTCTGGAACAGTATTACTCTGATTTTCATCGAGTTTTACTTTCCTCCCACTTACCACTGCATATAGGTATCCCTGGGTGGATAACCTTATAGAGAGCAACAATTATATTGTTCTCTTGTGAGTTGTATAAGTACTATACTTTGGTTTCCCTAGGACAACCTACAAATAAGTACTTATCTAATTTGGGTCCTAGTTTGGTACAGTCCAAATGTTTTACATGCCTAGCATCCCCAAATCCTAAGGAATGTGAAACCCGGCTTTTTTCCTGATCATATCTAATATGAAGTCTGTCTAACAGAATTTCATGGAACCTTATCCAAAATAAGTATTGCATTATTTAATGCGTATCCTTAGAGGTAAATTGGTAGCTCAGAGCAACTCATCATCAACCTTACTATGTCCAGTAAAGTTCGATCTCATTGTTCGAGCACACCATCAAATTGAGGTGTCCCTATAGGAGTCCACTGTGAAAGAATACCATATTCTTTCAATTAATCTTGAAACTCATATGTTTAAGTATTTTACACTATGGTCCTACCGTAATGTTTTTAATACTTTTACCGGTCTGTTTTCTTACTTCGCTTCAAAACTCTTTGAATTACTCAAAAGTTTCTGACTTGTGTTTCATAAGATACATATAACCGTAACGAGATGCCACATTTGTAAAGGTTATGAAGTATTCATATCCATATCTAGCCTAGCTAGACATGGGCCTCTTTACGTCACCATGAATGAGGGCTAACACCTCGGTGGCACATACACTTTTACCAAGTAAAACGTGTCTTAGGCACTTTGCCTAGTAAACAGATTCGTAGTCATCATTTGAATTAGAATCAAATCCGTCCTAGTACCCACTCTTCGAAAGTGTGGATATATGTGTCTTGTTAATGTGTCCTAGACAACAATGCCTAGACTAGGTAGATCTCTAAGATAAATTGGATCCGATCTAATTCCTAGATCCAGTAGGTGGACATTCAAGTCCGAAACATATATCCAATATATGCCAATATATCCAATATATTGCCCAACCTTTTGTTGGACAACTATGACCCATAGCGTCACTATTTGTAAAAGACATTGTAATTTTTGTACAAATTAACTATGTAACAATGGAAATTGCATTTTATCATTTTTTAATTTGATTACTTTAATATATAAATGATAAAAGTCCTTATGATTAGTTCCGGATTATAAGATATGAGACAGTGTCAATCCATAATGGTTTAATCATTAAATATCCCTAGTCGTAGCATTATCGAGAGTGGACATCGATAATGTGGAATAGACTAGTATTGCACTTGTGCGTGTTATGAAAACGTAACCATAGTTATCATATATTTGTAGGAAACGTTTTCTCTCGCGCGCAGCGAAGCGGTTAGGCCCACGGATCAAACTTGAAAAAATTTTCTGCTTTGCCCTTCCTTTGGTCGAATGATACCAGTGGGTATACTGAAATTTTCTTCTGTTTTACACAAGTTTCAGCCCCGGAATGCCCCCGAAATAGTCCCCGAATAGCCCCCTGAACTGCAGTGAAATAGCGGACTGTTTTGCACCTGTTACACGCGCGAACTGCACTCAAAGCATCCCACAATATGTGTGAACTACTGTATGTATTTTGGTATGATTTTTCACTTAAAAATCAATCCTAACTCAACCCTTAAATTACCCCAAAGTGTTCCCAAAACCCGAATTAAAACCAACCAAAACCGAGCCCCAAAAATTGGTGATATGTGCGTGGCAGTGGGGAACTTACTGCCTCACTGCCGTGAGTTATAGGTGAAGGGGAGAAGAGATTTCCAACGCAAGAAAGTCTTCCGAGCTATATCTCGTTACTAACAGAGAGTAGTGTGGGCTACACTCACAAGTTAATCCCTAAATGTTTTAGAAATTAAATCCACACCGAAATAATTTTCTGGTTCTTCAATTAATTTTCTCAACTCTTGAGAGCATGAAGAAGAGAAGGAGGCTAGGGTTTTCTTGTGTCTTCTTCTGAAAAGAAAAATATAATTTTTCTTTTTACACTTAGAGTAATATGTTTCATAAAACAAATCAACCACTAGTCTCCCAATCCCTCTAATTTTCGGCCAGGGCAAGGATTTATTCTTTGATTTTGTTTCAAAAACAAACAAATTATATTCCTTACACGAGAGGGAATTCGGCCAAGCTAAGGAGTTTTGATTTGATTTTGTTTCACAAACAAACAAATCCTAATCCTTGTCCAATGAGGAATTCGACCATGGTGATGAATTTTGATTTGATTTTATTTCCCAAACAAACAACTCTTATTCCTTATCCAATAAGGAATAAGACCATGGTGATGATTTTTGTTTCCATAATAAATCTTAGCCTTATTAAATTATATCATATATAATTCAAAGTTCTAATTTTAATAATTATCATAAAATTATTTATACCTTACATTAACTTTTAATGTATAGTCTCAAGTGTGATGTAATTAATATTATTAATCATATTAATAATATTTATTCTTTGTGAGTATATAATTGGACTGTCCAATTATATTAACTCCACTAAAGTATATCGAGCTAGCACGGGGACCAAATGGACCTACGGTTCCGAACTCCAATATTCTCGAAATATTAATTAAGCTCTTAATTAAATATTCTGAATTATTAACTCCGGGTTATTCCACTAAAACCCGAAGTTGCTCTCCCTTTTCCGTAGATGAAATATTAAGCCGAACCAAGTCGGTGTCCACCGATATAGTCATTGTATACGAATTGATCCTTCACGAGTATCTCGTAATTAGAGTCGGGTCATAATGTCCATTATACCCCTCTAATTATTTTTACCTTAAGTACCATTGATTCTCTAATGAATGATTTATTCAAAACTATTATAAATATTAATCTTTCTATTCGTAGTAGAAAGACTTGAGCGCTCAAATCGTTGAAGTACCGAATCAACCCTTAATAAAGATACTCATCTACTTCTCGCAAGAAGTAAAACGTGTCTTAGGCACTTTGCCTAGTAAACAGATTCGTAGACATCATTTGAATTAGAATCAAATCCGTCCTAGTACCCACTCTTCGAAAGTGTGGATATATGTGTCTTGTTAATGTGTCCTAGACAACAATGCCACAAATAAGTCTCACCTGATTAATTCAGTTTGAGATATTTATTTGTCATGTTATATGTTTGAGATTCATTTATATTCAAAATATAAATACTGTTATTCATATCTAATGTGCTTATCTTAATATCATCTTTATAAGCAAAACACTTAGTGTTCTAGAATATAAAGCTATACCCGCAACGGGTTAAACTAGATAGATAATGTTTCTAGTCAAACTAGGTACATTATAACAGTCTCCTAATTCAAGTACATGCCCAAATGGCAGTTCCAAAACTTAGGTTCCTACGGTTAAAAATGTGACTCTCGTCCGGTTTCTGATTCGCAGGTCGATCTCATCTAAAGTTAGTCTCCTGCTTAATAACAGATCCCACACATCAGTACACATATTTATGTACCACACCTAATATCAAAAATCCAATTTTGAAACTAGTAGTGAACATGTTTATAACAAACACCCTGAAGTAGGAGCCTTGTCCGCCTTCATTTCCTTTATTTCTGCCTTGTTCATACGACAGTCACACTTCCAGTGACCCCGTTTGCCACAGTTTAGGCAGACATCTTAGGATATGTATTTTGTCTTCCTAGAAGACTATGACAATTTAGCCTTGCCCTTTTCTTCATATCCCTAGAAGCCTCCGGCCAAGCCTTGACCTTCTGGGATGTTGAAGTAAGATGCGTCTTTCTCTTCTTGCCCTTTTGCAAGCTCTAGCTGTGTCTCCTTGAGTATAGCCATTAAATCTCCAAGAGTTTTCTCTTGCATTTAGTACTTCTAAGATCTAAGAATAGATCTATGAAGATCTTTTAATTTCAATATTATACTATAAGGATCTAATCCTTAGTTCCGACGAAGAAATTAAGGAGTCTTTATGGCAAGCATAACAGATTGAGCACTAAAGTTATCATCACGATGAGTCTTCCAAAGCTCATATTCCACTATTTGCTCAACTCTAGGCTTAGGCCCGGGAGGTCACTCTATCAAATAGATTAACTTCTCAACTCTCAGGACTATCCTTATATTCATTTCCTATTCTAGAAAATTATACCGTTAAAGACATTTTCACGTAGGATTATGTTCTTTGACGCTTATCTTTCCAGTTATCTTGATTGCTATAGTCCAACTACCAATCAACGATTTCGGGTACAATCTAATGTAATGATTACTATAGTCTAACTGTATAACTAATTACAATTTGATTGGTTAAATTCAAATATATTAATTACTATAATCTAATTATATAATCAACTATAAATGATCGGTAAAATTCAATATATTGATTACTATAATCCAATTATATAATCAACTATAAATGAAGTAGTTTGAATACAGTCCAACTGTTGAATTAAAACAACAATTAAATATTAGTCCAACTAATATATTTAAATTTTTAATGACAAAAAATTAAAATGAGCGCGTATTGGCAAGTATCTAAACGAAATTGCAAATTTAATACTTGCCTCCCACTATTTTTCAGCGAGCCTCTAAACCTTTTTTGAGTACTCGGGAAACCTAATTTCCCAGTGGGCTAGAATCCGGTTAAAAACACACAACCTTGACTTTGGCCAACAAGTTGTATGAAACTTAACTAGGTAGATCTCTAAGATAAATTGGATCCCATCTAATTCCTAGATCCAGTAGGTGGACATTTAAGTCCGAAACATATATCCAATATATGCCAATATATCCAATATATTGCCCAACCTTTTGTTGGACAACTATGACCCATAGCGTCACTATTTGTAAAAGACATTGTGATTTTTGTACAAATTAACTATGTAACAATGGAAATTGCATTTTATCATTTTTTAATTTGATTACTTTAATATATAAATGATAAAAGTCCTTATGATTAGTTCCGGATTATAAGATATGAGACAGTGTCAATCCATAAGGGTTTAATCATTAAATATCCCTAGTCGTAGCATTATCGAGACTGGACATCGATAATGTGGAATAGACTAGTATTGCACTTGTGCGTGTTATGAAAACGTAACAACATAGTTATCATATATTTTGTAGGAAACGTTTTCTCTCGCGCAGCGGAAGCGGTTAGGCCCACGGATCAAACTTGAAAAAATTTTCTGCTTTGCCCTTCCTTTGGTCGAATGATACCAGTGGGTATACTGAAATTTTTCTTCTGTTTTACACAAGTTTCAGCCCCGGAATGCCCCCGAAATAGTCCCCGAACAGCCCCCTGAACTGCAGTGAAATAGCGGACTGTTTTGCACATGTTACACGCGCGAACTGCACTCAAAGCAGCCCACAATATGTGTGAACTACTGTATTTATTTAGGTATGATTTTTCAGTTAAAAATCAATCCTAACTCAACCCTTAAATTACCCCAAAGTGTTTCCCAAAACCCGAATTAAAACCAACCAAAACCGAGCCCCAAAAATTGGTGATATGTGCGTGGCAGTGGGGAACTTACTGCCTCACTGCCGTGAGTTATAGGTGAAGGGGAGAAGAGATTTCCAACGCAAGAAAGTCTTCCGAGCTATATCTCGTTACTAACAGAGAGTAGTGTGGGCTACACTCACAAGTTAATCCCTAAATGTTTTAGAAATTAAATCACACACCGAAATAATTTTCTGGTTCTTCAATTAATTTTCTCAACTCTTGAGAGCATGAAGAAGAGAAGGAGGCTAGGGTTTTCTTGTGTCTTCTTCTGAAAAGAAAAATATAATTTTTCTTTTTACACTTAGAGTAATATGTTTCATAAAACAAATCAACCACTAGTCTCCCAATCCCTCTAATTTTCGGCCAGGGCAAGGATTTATTCTTTGATTTTGTTTCAAAAACAAACAAATTATATTCCTTACACAAGAGGGAATTCGGCCAAGCTAAGGAGTTTTGATTTGATTTTGTTTCCCAAACAAACAAATCCTAATCCTTGTCCAATGAGGAATTCGACCATGGTGATGAATTTTGATTTGATTTTATTTCCCAAACAAACAACTCTTATTCCTTATCCAATAAGGAATAAGACCATGGTGATGATTTTTATTTCCATAATAAATCTTAGCCTTATTAAATTATATCATATATAATTCAATGTTCTAATTTTAATAATTATCATAAAATTATTTATACCTTACATTAACTTTTAATGTATAGTCTCAAGTGTGATGTAATTAATATTATTAATCATATTAATAATATTTATTCTTTGTGAGTATATAATTGGACTGTCCAATTATATTAACTCCACTAAAGTATATCGAGCTAGCACGAGGACCAAATGGACCTACGGTTCCGAACTCCAATATTCTCGAAATATTAATTAAGCTCTTAATTAAATATTCTGAATTATTAACTCCGGGTTATTCCACTAAAACCCGAAGTTGCTCTCCCTTTTCCGTAGATGAAATATTAAGCCGAACCAAGTCGGTGTCCACCGATATAGTCATGTATACGAATTGATCCTTCACGAGTATCCCGTAATTAGAGTCGGGTCATAATGTCCATTATACCCCTCTAATTATTTTTACCTTAAGTACCATTGATTCTCTAATGAATGATTTATTCAAAACTATTATAAATATTAATCTTTCTATTCGTAGTAGAAAGACTTGAGCGCTCAAATCGTTGAAGTACCGAATCAACCCTTAAGAAAGATACGCATCTACTTCTCGCAAGAAGGAGTGAATTCCATGTCTATGTAAAACATTCCCAGCTACAAAACAAACTGTGCCCCCAAAGTACGTAGCTATTGGTCGGGACTACTACACCAACCTCACCTTTGTAAATCAAATGACATAGCCTGCCATGCAGGAGTTCGTAGTACACTCAGGATTAAGATCAATCCATATATGACCATCAAATATATTGAAATGACTTTCTTTGTTTAATGGATATTATAAGAATGTCATTTCTATCTGGGTCCAGTCCTATATGATCGCATCATACAAGGTGCCTTCATTCTCATGTCTGTACATGGATGATCCGGATTAAGATCGTCATATAAATATAGAATGGACCGCAACTATAGATAAACCACAAACAAAGTACCCGGTTTGTTTGCTCCCTATGGACTATTTAAGATTACTAACTTCAGACTTAAATCCTCTGGTGTATGAGACTAATACACTAAGTCTGAAGGTATATAAGTAATATACTATATTTACGAGGATATAATATGTGAAAGTTAAACAAATAATTTTTGATAAATGAATAGTGCATCTTATTATTTCAAAACACATGAAAATCGTTTACATCACATGTAGCTCTAGAGCATACATCCCAACCATCTCCCAATTGCACTAGAGCAAATGAGATATGTCACGTAATCCTAGACCATCTAGGTGACCTTCAAACATTTTAGCCGGCAAGGTCTTTATAAACAGATCAGCAAGGTTCTCTACGGATGCAATCTTTATGATGGTAATGTCCCCTCTCTGCACTATCTCCCTGATGAGATGATATTTCCTCCCTATATGCTTTCCCCTCTTGTGGCTTCTTGGTTCTTTGGAGATTGCCACTGCTCCACTATTATCGCAATAGAGGGTGAGTGGTCTAACAATATCTAGAACAACGTCCATATTTCCCAAGAATTTACGGAGCCAGACTGTTTCCTCAGCTGCTTCTCAGGCCGCTACATATTCAGCCTCCAGGTGGAGTCGGCAATGCAAGATTACTTTATGCTCCGCCATACAATAGCCCCACAACCTATCCAGATGTCGATTTCCTGGAATCAACATCTGTTTGAAAATCAGAGTCTGTATATCCCCTTAGGATCATATCCTCACTGGAAAATACTAGCATATAATATCTCATTCTCTTAAAATACTTGAGAATATGTTTCACAGCCACCTAGTGATCCAATCCTGGGTTTGACTAAAACCTACTGACTACTCCCACTGCAAAACAGATGTCCGGTCTCGTGCATAACATGGCATACATGAGCCTATCAACTGCTGAGGCATATTAGATATGTCTAATTTCCTTAATACCCTGAGGTGTCTTAGGTGACTGTTCCTTCGACAAATGAATTCCATGCAATAAGGCAGATTGCCTTTCTTGGAATTCTACATCCCGAATCGCACAAGGATCTTATCGATGTAGGATGCCTGAGACATAGCTAACAGTCGTTTCTTGCGATCCCGAAGTATCTAGATCCCAAGAACATAACTGGCCTCTCCCAAATCTTTCATTTAGAATTGCTCAGCTAGCCAGGTTTTTATGTCTGATAATATCCTTACATCATTCCCAATGAGTAAAATATCATCAACGTATAAAACGAGAAAAACCACCTTCCCGTCAATGACGCGCTTGTATACACAAGGCTCATCAACATTCTGCTCAAAATTATAAGACTTGATCGTTGTATCAAATCTTATATTCCAAGATCGAGATGCCTACTTGAGTCCATAAATGAACCTTTGCAGTTTGTAAACTTTTTTCTATTGTCCTTGGGCGATGAAGCCTCCTGGTTGTGTCATATAGATACTTTCATCAAGATTGCCATTCAAGAATGCAGTCTTGACATCCATTTGCCAAATTTCATAGTCATAATATGCAGCAATAGATAGAAGAGTGCGGATGGATTTAAGCATAGCTACTGGCAAGAAAGTTTCCTCATAGTCAACTCCCTCTTTCTAGGTATAAACCTTGGCCACTAGTCTAGCTTTGAAGGTCTGTACCTTCCCATCTGATCCCTTCTTCCTCTTGTAGATCCACTTGTAAACTATGGGTTTCACTCCATCAGGTTGGTCTACAAGTTCCCAGACCGAGTTGGAGTACATGGACTTCATCTCTAGGTTCATGGCTTTGAGCCATTCCTTTTGTCAGAATCATCCATTGCACTACTATAGGTCAATGAATCATCTATACTATCGTTGGAGGTGACAACTTGTGCCTCTCTAACCCCTAGGTAGCGATCAGGTTGTCGTACAATCCTCTCACTGCGTCTAGGTGGTAGATCACTCTGACTGGGTAGCATCTGACTATTAGATGTCGAAGGTGCTATGTATTTGTCAACTTTCTTTGACGATGGCGTGCTGGTCGAACCAGTAAGTAACTCCTTGAGTAATATCTTACTACGAGGCTTGAACTCCCTTATATAGTCCTCCTCTAGAAACGTAGTATTTGTCGATACAAATACTTTGTTGTCATCAAGACTGTAGAAGAATCCACCCCTAGTCTCCTTCGGGTAGCCTAAAAATAGGCACACCCATAGTCTCCTTCGGGTAGCCTATAAATAGGCACATCTGAGAACGTTGCTCAAGCTTTGTAGTCTTATTTTTCAGCACATGTGCTGGACACCCCCATATGCGGAAATGTCGTAAACTGGTTTTGCGACCATTCCATAACTCTAAGGGAGTCTTAGGAACAGACTTAAATGGAACTACATTAAAGATATACATTGCGGTTTGAAGTGCATATCCCCAGAATGAACTAGGTAGTGAGCTATAACTAAACATAGATCTCATCATGTCTAGTAGGGTTCTATTTCTCCTTTCTGCAACACCATTTTGTTATGGTGTTCCAAGTGCTGTGAGCTGGGATACTATCCCATGCTCAACTAAGAATTCCTCAAAATATCTGTTGAGGATTCCCTTCCACGGTCTGATCATAGAGTTTTGATGGTCTTACCTAATTGGTACTCAACCTCAGCACGATACTCCTTGAACTTTTCAAAGGTATCTGATTTGTGATGCATTAGGTAGACATACCAATATCTTGAATAATCGTCAATGAATGTGACGAAGTATTCATACCCACCTCAGACTTTTACATTCATTGGTCCGCAAACGTCCGAATGTATTAGCTCTAGTGGTTGACTGGCTCTTATACCTTTTCCAGTAAAAGGCCTCTTAGTCATTTTTCCTTCTAAACAGGATTCACAAACTGGTAAAGTCCCGAGCTTTAACTGGTTTAAGGCTCCGTTCTTTGTTAATCTATTTATCCGGTCAAGGTTGATGTGACCAAGTCTAAGATGCCACAGATATGTGTCATCGTGAGAAATCTTTGGCCGTTTTATTTTAGGTTTTTCAACCTTAAACATTTCAGTGTTGAGCAGTGACTTATGTGTTAACGGTCTTAACACATATAAGTTATTTTTTGAGTTTCCTGTGCATATAGTTAATCCATTTCTACCAATAATAACCAAATTGCTATTAAAAGAAATGAATAACCATCATCCATAAGTCTAGAAACAGAAATCAGATTCCTATGAAAACCAGGAATGAATAACACATTTTTCAAATTTAAATAACAAATATTAATAAAATTTAAACTGGAAACTCCCACTGCTCTTGCTGAAACGGCATCCCATGTCCCGACCCTTATGGTGTATACACCTTCAGAAAGGTCCCTCCATGAATCAATTAGCTGTAAAGAAGAACAAACATGGATAGTGGCCCTAGAATCAACAATCCAAGCGGATTTATCATCCTCCACTAATAGAGATTCAATAACGAGTAAATCATATTTACCTATTTCCTTTTTCACCTTCAGCTCAGCAAGGTATTTAAGACAGTTCCTTTTCCAATGCCCATTCTTGTCGTAGTGGAAAAATTTTCCTTTAAGCTTGGTATCCTTGGAGCCTTTCTTGTTCTTCTTTTTCATGGGCTTACCCTTAGCCTTTCCAGTGCCTTTCTTCTTCTTCTTTACATATTTAGAAGATTCGGCAACATTTGCCTCTGCATTGGACTTACGAGGATCCACAAGCATGGACTCGTAATGGGTGAGTTCATTAAGCAGTTGGGTCAAAGTAAAAGACAAGTTGTTCATAACATAGTTGCTATTAAACTACATGAAACTCTTCGGAAGAGTTTCCATAATCATGGTCACCTGGCAACGCTCGTTAATATGAGCTCCATGGGTTTCAGCAGTGTTGAGATAAGTCATCATCCTTAAGAGGTGCTCTCGGACTGATGTCCCATCCTTCATCCTAGCAGTCATCGCTGAGACCATGGCCTCATGGCGTTGACGCTCTGAAGGCTGCCCAACATGCCCTGCAATGACTCCATCATCTGATATGCTAGAGCCATAGGTTTATGCTTTGCAGCAAGAACCTCAGACATCCCTGCTAGCAAGTAGCAGCGGGCTTTCTCATTTGCTGCGACCCATTTCTGGCAGGTATAGCGCACAGCTTGGCCAGTATTTCTGGCCGGCTCTGGAGGACGTTCCTCCGTCAGGACAAACTTCAGGTTTTCACATACCAGGATAGCGTTCATGTTACTTTCCACTTAACATAGTTTTCTCTGGTCAATTTATCGTTTGAAAGTAAGGAAATAATTGGAGAAATGATGGCTGAAAATAAAATAAACATGCATTTAACATTCATTCATAGCATATCAAAATCTGTTAGTATTCATAGAACATGCCAAGGATCTAATAAGCATGAAAACATGTGATTAAAATCATTATAAGTTGCAGAATACTTATAATGAACGGATTTTGAGCTTTTAAAAATTTGAGAAGATGATCTCCAAGATCCAACCTTTGTAGATTCCAAGCTTTGAGTTAGGTTCCCTATCACCTTTGTTGACTTGTACAAGTGCTAGCTTTGTTGATTTGAAACAAAATCCAAAGAGAGGAGGAAGAGAAGCTCACGCCCAAAATGTTTGTGTGCTAGGGTTTGTGTTGTGTCAAAGTGTTACAAAAGAGAGAGAGAGAATTGGTTTTGGTAAAACACTTTTACCCTTTTTACCTAAACTTGGTAGTTGGGTAAATGGTTTTACTAAAACCATTACAAGGTGGTTGAGTGGTAGGTGGCTAGAATAAATACCAACAACCACATGTGAAGTGGGCCCCACATTTGAATTCAAAATTCAAATGTCTCTACGAACATTTTTCGCAGCTCGGTTTCGTTTAATCCGATTAAACAAACTTTCATCGCTAAATAATTAAATCTAATTTAATTAAATAACGATGTCTCGCAAATATATTACGAACGTCGTTTACGAATTAATTCTAAATTAATTTGTTCGTTCGTATTAAAGTCCGACTTTAATTTCGTAACGAAATCCAATTCATATTAATATATCCGATATATTAATTTTAGCCCATTCAAATCAATTAAATAGAAAAATCAAATTTAACTATTAAATTTATTTTACCGATTAATTCCAAATTAATCGCGTTCTCTCTCTTATGAACACATTTAATCCCAGATTAAATAAAGCTTCAATTAATCCCAGATTAATTCTCTCTCTCTTAATTAATCCCAGATTAATTCTAATCGAGTCAACTGTCATCGGTGAATCTTTGGGAAGGGACCCAAGAGATCTCTGGATATGTTGGCTGTAAATTCGGTTATCAGACTATCCGATAAAGTGAGTACCTCGTACCACGTGCTTACCGATTTACAAGACATGGTTGGCTTCTAGCAAAGCACCGTGCCTACCCAATTCTCCAGAAATATTCTTACTGGAATATATAATCTATGTCAGGCGTAGAATACGTAGTATATCGTATTGCGATCTAGTATCAGATGTCACGTGCAAGGCCTGGGGCTAGAATAGTGTCTGCCCCGGACGAAGCACATATCGGATATCAAAACCAAAGTTTACCGATTGTCGTAAGTACTAGCGATGCAAGTCTCAGGTTAAGACCAAATACATCTACCCTGACGCAAACTCCCATAGACACATATACATACTACCAATGAGATTCCGCGGGGTCTATCCAAAGTGAAGCTGTTTTCCGTACCATCGGTAAAACACAACCTCCTATCGCACTTGCATAAGTATCCTATACTTAAACATATGAGAACTATGCCGTTATGCCCTCATGACGCGCACAAGTGCAATACTAGTCTATTCCGCATTATCGATGTCCAGTCTTGATAATACTACGACTAGGGATATTTAATGATAAAACCTTTATGGATTGATACTGTCTCATATCATCTCAATCCGGAACTAATCATATGGACTTTTTCCATTTATGTGTATCAAAGAAAATGGATTATAAAACTGTAAAAAGGCAATTTCATTATAACATAGTTAATTTCGTTCAAAAACACAATGTCTTTTACAAACAGTGATGTTATGGGTCATAATTGTCTAACAATCTCCCACTTGGCCTATAGCCAGTCACTCAAGCATCTAACACCTGAACTATGTATATGTTTTTCAAACTTTTGCTGTGAAATAGCTTTCGTCAGTGGATCTGCAATGTTGTCATCTGATGCGACCTTCTCGATCTTCACATCGCCACTGTAGGCATTGCATTTTTACATGTGAAACCTGATGATAAGTATCAGTTGGAGGCACTACCTTTTAAGTTGCGAAAACCGCGGGAAACGGACATGGGAAAGGAAGAGTCAAGAATCGACTCATTGACGGATTAAGTTCACTAGTTTAGCTTCGAGTAACTCATTTGGTTTCTATTTTAAAAATTATTCCTCGGCCCAAGACACTCACAAATCACCTAACCTCGGACTAAAATCCTCGCAAGCCCTTTGACCTTGACCTAAAACCCCCGCTAGCCCGCACACCTAGCCCACACAAACCAAACCCACCAACCAAAAGCCCACACACCCCAACCAAGGCCCACACACCCATTTGCCTAATACACACCCAAATTAAATCAAATAAATATTAATTAGATGATGTAATTAAATAAAATAATAATTAAATCATTTACCAAATTAAATAAAACATAAATAAAATCATACCTATTTAAGACAAATCACAAATTCTAATTTCCTAAACAAAAATATTATATGCCTAAGTAACAAATATCATGCCTAAACAAAGCAAATTAAATATTACAACTTCCCAATTTAAAATATTTTGTCCCCCTCTAAATCTTGTGTAGACCACTCTTGGAAATCCTAATTGAATACCAAAATCCTTTCCTTATGAGACAATGAGAAAACCCTAGCCCTCTTCTATATAAACATGCACTAATACACACCCAAGCCCTCTCCACCCTCTCTAATACACGCCCAAGCCCTCTCCAATCCCTCCAAATTCACGCAAAAGACAAAGAAGCAAGACAAAATTTTCTCTCATCTCCTCATCATTGCCGAGAATATCACCACTTTCATTTCACCCCTCTATACCGAAATTTTACAGCCACTAAACCCACCAAAACAAAACAACAGCCCCTAATAACCACTGAAAACCATCCCAGTAAACCCTCGCACATCCTCGAAATAAGCCCTAAAAACGCAAGCTACATCATGCCAAAACACAAAACAAGCGGCCCCCTGAAAACACAAACAGTGCACGCAAAATAGCAGCCACATCACCAAGATTTAGCCCCCAAAACAGCCCCCGAAAATACCCCAAACCAATAACAAAAACTGAACATTTAATCCTTAAGAAACCACAAAAAAAAACTGCACTTAAAGCCTTTAAAAAACACCAAAACAGTCCACTAAAACACCAAAACAGTGAGCTGAAACAGTGAGCAGAAATACAGCGAAAACAACAGCAAATCAGAGACCAAACAGCGAGCAAAATAGCAAAGCAGTGAGCTAAGACGCTAAACCAGTGAACCAGAGAAGTTGAGGAACTTTACCCTTCCGATCTTCGCGAAACGCAAGCCCGAAAGTCGGCAAAAAAGGTTAGACCTGAGGGTATTTTTCACACTTGTTTTAAGTTTCGTTTTTACTATTCATTGAGCTTTATTCGCATGATTATGATGTTTAAATGCATGTTGCGGCCCTTGAGTAGATAATATGTATGTGTTATGAATATGATGTGTGTTGTGGGCATTGGATAAAATGAAAGGCGTGTCGCCTCTTGAGGTATATCGGATGGAATCCCGGACGTAAATTTCATAGCCGATTCCGAATGGACGGTAGTATGATCTGTACTCGGGCCACAACTCCACGTAACACTTGAGTAAATGACATGTTCTTTCGTTTAATTTTGAGTTGTTTAATTATTCCGCCATTTAATTTTCTGCACGTTATTTATTTATGTAATGATGAGAAAAGCGCATGGGCTTAGTAAGTGCGATGAAAGGTCTTCTAATTGAAGAGGTTAAAATCCTTTACCACTATGCTTCGCCGCGCCGAGTATTTTTGTTTTACTTTTGTCTTTATTTATGCATATTATGTGTTTATTGCGCATGGGCTTAGTAAGTCGGATTAAAAGCCCTCCGTTTCATGGATAAGATCCTTACCACGATACTTCACCGCGCCGGATGTCGTACATTCGATTGGACGTGAGATGTGTTCAATTGGATATACAAAGTCCGATATCTTGTCTTTATTATTATGCCTTTATTTTATAAATATATATGTTCATTGCACATGGGCTTAGTAAGTTGAATTAAAGGCCCTCTGTTTCACGGGGATAAGATCCTTTACCACGATGCTTCGCCGCGCCGAGTATTTTTGTGTTTACTTTTGTCTTTATTTATGCATATTATATATTTATTGCGTATGGGCTTAGCAAGTCGGATTAAAGGCCCTCTGTTTCACTGGGATAAGATCCTTTACCACGATACTTCGCCGCGCCGGATGACGTACATTCGATTGGACGTAAGATGTGTTCAATCAGATATACAAAGTCTGATATCATGTCTTTATTATTATGCCTTTATTTTATGCATATTATATGCTCATTGCGCATGGGCTTAGTAAGTCGGATTAAAGGCCCTCCGTTTCACGGGGATAAGATCCTTTACCACGATGCTTCATCACGCGCTTATTGTCATTCACTGATTCTTTTGTACATCATTGCCTTATTCATGCATGTATTATGAAATTCCATATAGTTGCATCCATTTACCTTAGTCTTGTCTTAATGTATTACAATTTATGCATCCATGTTGTGAAGGCGTGTGGATATTATTTCTTGTGGTATATCGGATGGAAACCCAGACGTAAATTCCGTAGCCGATTCCGAATCGACGGTAGTGCGGTCTGTACTTGGGATACAATTCCACGTACCATTTGGAAAAGTATTCACATGCATGTTTGTGCCCATATTAGTTATCATCTTTCGCATCACATATAACATGCTTAATCAGAAATTTGTAGTGTCCACATGTGCGCACTTGCATCTCTCTCATTCTTTGCGTTTTTCTTCTTCCAATCATGATTAATCACACTTTTTGGCATTATATCATGGCACGTTTATCTTTAATGTACGAGTGCATCTTTAGTGGTTTATCTTTTGCGTGTTTAAATTCGCATCTTTCTTAATCTCTTCAAGTTATGCGCTTATGTTGATTTTGTTTATTATGCGGTTATTTTGATCTTGTTTCATATGCCTTTATAATGCACTTATAACATGAGATGTTCGCTGTTATTTTGATTTCCTTTATATTGCATGACAATATTGCCATGGTTGTTTGTGTTTATGTTGGCATGAATGATGGAACTCTTATGATTTTTATGCTTGTTGTTGCATGCAAACTTAGCAATAGGACTTGATTTCATGTATGTTTAGATGTAAGCTTTATATTCATGTATGTGAACTTAGGATTGTGGTGGACTTTGAAATATATGTCATAGGCTTGGTTGGATTATTGCATAAATCTTTACATTACAAGTGGCATTAAGTAAGGGACCATTACGAACCCAATGGTTTGAGGTCTTCCCTTGCGAGGGGTGAGTGTGGCCTTAAATCTTTGTCCCGGTTCACACCGGGTGGGGACTCCCTTATTCTCTGGTTTAGCCCTTCACTGGCTACTCCGTACTCCCAACTAGGCCCCGCGTCTAGAACAGCATGTGTCGCCCAGGTCCTGTTGTCCATAGTCTGGTGACTCCACTAGGGATAGAGAATCGGCCCCGAAGCAATGCCTTGTAATGTATAGATTTATGCTTTAATTAATCGTGTCTACAAATGGGTAAAATGGGGGTTGTTGATTAAAGACATTTTAAGGCTAGTTAGTGGTTTGGTGTCTTCCCTCACTCACTACCTTTCGAGGAAAAGCTGTAAAGGCACCTAAATGATCATTACCATTAGCCTGTTGTGCCATACTAATTTGGAGGATTTGTTGCTTATTCCTGTCACCAAGCGATAAGAGCCTAAGAGGCTTGGGTACTTAAGTGAGCCTCACTCCAACTTCCCTCTGGGGAATCTGCAACAAGGAATCCATTTGACAGTTAGTCACACACCATGACTTGTTGGCACGTACTGTAAGGTATAAAAAAGGGTGCGCTTGCTTGGTGTCACAACCGAACCCTGGTGGGGAGACCTAGTTGTGGGCAATCCTTCACCGACAAGAGTCTTTGTCCATACTCCCACGAACCCACGCGTAGACCGGGTTGTGTAGCCTATAACAAATATTTCCTTGTGCTTTAGGACCACCCTTATTTTGATGCGGTTGGACTCTTTGTCAAAAATGTGAACTTGCTGGGCCATTTAAACTGGGGCGAGTTCGTATCTTATGACAATTAGGCCCAAGCTTCTGAAATGATGGTGGGCCACACTGTAGAAATTATTATTTTAGGCTTATATTATCTCCCTTGTATGCTTGTGTTTGGGAACATTGCTATCTGGATCCATTTGGATCTTTTGTCATGAGATATAGGCTTGTTGGGCCATTTAAATTGGGACAAGAACATATCTTATGATTATTGGGCCAAAGGCTTCTAAATAACGATGGGCCATTTTGTAATTGTGTTCGGAATGTTATCATTTGGATTTAGTTGGGCTCCTTGCCATAAGATATGAACTCGTTGGGCCATTTAAACTGGGACGGGTTCACTCTTATGACAGTCAGCTCGAAAGCTTCTAAAATGATAATAAGTCGATTTGTTTGAAAATTTTATTGACTTAGTATGATTTATATATTATATGCTTCTCATGCACATCATGCAATACATATATTATGTTAAAACCTCTGTGTCTTTAAAAAAAGACATCATAGATACCATTTGGGTTAGAGAAGGGACAAGACTCACCAAAAATTGAGAACAGACATGAGTGAATCAGATATTGAGGTATCCCATATGGATCAGTTGGAAAACAGTCTCACAAAGATTTGAACAGTTGCAAGCCTTGACTACTGCTCTGTATGGCTGGTATGGCTGTGCCCCGTGCTGGGGGAAATTCTGAAAATGTGAGGCGTGAGGAGCCTCCGATTGGGTTGGGGGATGATGTCCCCGCTTTTGATGATGACATGGCAGAATATGCAACAGGCAAAATGATTGGGTCTCCGGCAGAATTTCAGAAACTTCGGGATCAGGTTGAAACAGTTACCCGCAGATGATGGGTAAGTATGAAGAGTTGTTAGATTATGAGCAATGACCTTCGAAGAATAGTTGCCGGCTCAGTTCAAGATGCTAGACATGGCTAAGTTTAACGGGAATGGGGACCCGAGGGTCCATCTCCGTCAGTATGTTTCAGTCATGAGTTCAGTGGGTTTGTCCAAGCGCCAGGAGCTGAAAATGTTTGGAATGTCACTTGAAGGGGCACTGGTAGTTTGGTATCACAGCCTTGAGAAGAAGGTTAGGAAGATTGGAGGGAGTTGGCTGATGCTTTTCTAAAGAAGTACGTCATGGACTTGGAGATTGATTTGTTTGTCCTCGTGATTTGGAGAACACCAAACAAAAGCCGGAGAAAGCTTCAAGGAGTATGTGGACCGATGGAGAAGTCAGTTGTTGAAAATGCAGACTAGGCCCTCTGAGAAGGACCAAATTAAGATGATTATCAAGGGCACCAAGCCCTCCATCTATGGGAAACTGAGGAGGATGGCCTCTATGATTACAGACTTTCGGCAGTTGAGGGAAACTGTCATGGACATTGAAGAGGAAGAGGCGGAAAACAGGAAGTTTTATGGCCTAAGTAGGAGGCTTATTGGGGGGACATCAGGCACCAAACCTGTCTCTGCGGAGATTGCTGCCATCCAAAACCGGAGATTCTCCAACTTGGGGAGACCGTTGTCTAATGTGTTGGAGAAATTAAAAAGACAAGGACTTCTAAAACCCTTGGAGGCCAAACCATTACCTAATCCCCCACCATCACATTACAACCTAAACCTTTACTGTCACTTCCACCAACAGAAAAGCCATGACAATGATAATTGCACCCGACTCCGCCATGAAATCCAAGACCTGATAGATTCCAAGAAAATACCCGACCCAGAAACAGAACAGCCTGACACACACAGAAATCCATTACCCCCAACTACCGAGCCGTACCACCACCAACCTATATGATCAATTCAGGCCTCCCAGAAGACCTTGTCCTAAAATCTTTTCACCCTCAAGCCTTTTGCCTGGGAATCTGGGATAGTAATAGTGAAGATGAGACTGAGCAAGGGAAGAACTTTTGGCTTGATTTCTCTAGTGGTGATGAGGAAGAAGTGAGGGAATGACCCGCAGCGGCCGCTTTTACAATGATGTGGCGAAAAGGGGTAAGGAAGCCTTGACCGATGGTAGAGAAGTGGTGGAAAGTGCAGAGAATGCTGAGGGGGATACAGTGTTGAAGCAGTTGAAAAAGACCCGGGCTCAGGTTAGCATCTGGGAATTACTGTGCAGATCTCAAGAGCATAGGCAGGCCATGGTTGAGGCCTTGAATAAAATTGTGGTGCTTGAGGATGCCAACCCCGTAATGCTTGTCGGGTCCGTACAAGGAGAAACTTTACAAAGGATCACTTTTTCAGAAGAAGAACTCCCAGCTGAGGGTAGAAATCATAACATGCCTTTGTTTATCAAAGCTGAAGTGAAGGGTAAGAAGACTTCATGTGTAACGGTGGATGATGGTTCGGCCATCAATGTGTGCCCGTTAAAGATTTTGGCCAGGCTGGGCATAAAGGCAACAGACTTGGACCCCTCCAACATGACCATTAAAGCTTATGATGACAGTAAGCGCGGAGTGGAAGGTACTTTTATGGCTATGGTTAAAGTGGGCCCAGTTGAGGACGAAGTTGAGTTTACAGTGCTGGATATCCCATCCATTTTTGCCTTGTTGTTGGGAAGGCCCTGGTTTCATAAGCTTGGGGGCGTGCCCTCTACTCTGTACCAGATGATTAAGTTCCCGTATGGGGGGGAAATTGTTACTGTCCGAGCTGAGGTAGATAATGCTGTGGCCGCTTTGGAAGTACCGCCTTTCACAAGGTTCCAAGTGTCGGCAACTTTTGAGGAATTGGTGGATCCTAAGGTAGCTAGGATCATGGGAAAAATGAAGTATGAGCCGGGTAAGGGTTCAAAACTGCCATATTTCAGAGGACAGACTACTCGGAAGGGTTTGGGGTACAAGTCTGATGAAGAAAAGCCGAAGGTCAGGAAGAAGGGCCTGAAACTGATGGATTGCTTTGTGAAGGCTTCAGGGTATGAAGGTGAGCCTGAGCCTGTGGAAGTTAATGGAATTGTGGTACCAGGGTTTGAGATCTTCCAGGATATATTGGGAAAAAAGCCAATAATGGAAAATGCTGCAAAGAATGAAGAAGAGAAGTGGGAAGAAGAACTAATGAAGTTAGAAAGTATGACTCTTGAGGGAGATAAGAAGCTCGGAAGAACCCGGTTGTAGAGGAAGAAGTGTCTATGAGTGATGAAGACATTTACCTTCCTGATTTGTTTGAATGTACTTCCGCATTATCCAATAATAAAGACATCTCTTTTCTTACTTGCCTGAGTCATTTTCTTTTACTCTGCACGAATCAAGTATATTTGATATCAGCTCGGCCAAAACAAATGCATTTAACCTTGGTACACCTGAGAATCCCAAGGAAATTCTGATTGCAAGTGAAGTTACCGCTGAGAGCGGGAGAAACTAGAAGAAGTATTGATCAGATATGCCAAAGTGTTTGCTTGGTCCTATGAGGACATGCCTGGGGTAGACAGAAGCATTGCCCAACACACAATTCCAACTTATCCGAATATGAGGCCAGTGAAACAGAAGCTTCGACGGATGAGACCAGAATGGGCTGAGAAAGTCAGAGAAGAAGTTAAGAAACAGATAGATGTGGGGTTCCTAGAAGTAGTGAAGTATCCCGAGTGGTTGGCCAACATTGTGCCAGTGCCGAAGAAAGACGGAAAAGTCAGAATTGTGTGGATTACAGAGATCTCAACAAGCCTGCCCGAAAGATGATTTTCCACTACCGCACATAGATGTTCTGGTTGATAGTACTACTTTATCTGCTATGTACTCATTTGTGGATGGGTTTTCAGGGTATAATCAGGTTCTTATGGCTGAAGAAGACAAGCACAAAACTGCCTTCGTCACAGAGTGGGGCACTTATTGTTACAAGGTAATGTCGTTTGGGCTTAAGAATGTAGGAGCTACTAATCAGCGGATGGCCACTACATTATTTCATGATTTGATGCACAAGGATAATGAAGTGTATGTGGATGACATGATGGTGAAATCAGAGACAAGAATCGGGCATATAGAGGCAGTTGAAAAGTTCCTTCAAAGAGTTGATAAATACAACTTGCGGTTAAATCCAAGAAGTTTGTGTTTGGAGTGACGTCAGGGAAATTACTGGGTCACACAGTGGGAATGGGTGGAATAGAGGTGGATTCTGAGAAAATCAAGGCAATTACTGAGATGCCGGCACCGAAGACAGAGAAAGAAGTCAGAGTATTCTTGGGAAAGATTCAGTACATCAGTCGATTCATTGCCAAGTTGACATCAGTGTGTGAGCCTATCTTCAAACTATTGAGAAAAGATCAGCCTGTGAGATGGAGTGAACAGTGTCAGACAGCCTTTGACAAAATCATAGAGTACTTGGTAAAGCCTTCTGTATTGAAACCTCCGAGACCGGGCAAACCTTTGATATTGTATCTGGCTATAGAATCAGAAGCACTGGGGGCAATGATGGTACAGAGAGATGAGACATGGTGGAACATGCAGTCTATTATCTGAGTAAGAAGATGCTTCCGTATGAGGCTCGATATCAAGAAGTGGAGAAGATCTGTCTTGCAGTGGTGCGGTATTATTTCCAATCTTACAAGATCCAGGTAGTGGCAAAGGAGAATCCTCTAAAATATCTTCCTTCGGTTCCTTCACTGGTGGGAAAACTGGGTAGATGGTTAGTATTGCTGACAGAGTTCGACATTGAGTATCTCACCTCCAAAGTGATCAAAGGGCGAGCAGTAGCAGAGTTTCTAGCATTGCAACCTGTTGACGGGGATCGGTATAAGTTTGAGTTTCCAGATGAAGAGATCCATGCAATAACAATTCAGAGGTGGAAGATGTATTTTGACGGAGCAGTAAATTAACAAGGGAGCCGGAATTGGGGATCGTGATAGTGACCCCCGAGGGAGAGACTTTGCCTTTGGCCAAGAGGTTGACGTTCAGAGTGACTAACAACATGGCCGAATATGAGGCATGCGCTTTTGGTTTGACAGCATTGATAGCCTTGAAAGCTTAGAGTGTGGAAGTCTACGGAGATTCTATGTTGGTAGTCCAGCAGATGCGAGGAGGATGGGAATTGAAAGAAGAACGGTTGAAACCTTACCTCCTTCACCTAAGAAAGTTGGCACAGGTTATCCCCAATTGTAAGTTTCAGCACTTGCCGAGAGAAGAGAATCAGATGGCAGACGCATTGGCTACACTTGCAGCAACTTGGGAAAATCCAGAGAAGTTAGTAATGAGACCATTGGTACTGACAACAGAAAGCAGACCCGTCTATGACACAGAAAAAGTTTTGGAAGTAGAGGTTGACGATGGTAAACCTTGGTATGATGACATTCAGAGGTATCTGGAACACGGGGAACTCCCGGAAGGGGCAGGCAGAAAAGATAGAATATCCATTCAGAAGTTAGCTTCTCAGTATGTAATCTTGAAAGAAGAACTGTACAAGAGGCAAGCAAATGGTATTCAGTTGAAGTGTTTGAGAAAAGAAGAAGCTCAGCATGTAATGGAAGAAGTACACGCCGGGGTATGTGGTCCGCACATGAACGGGTTGAATCTGTCCCGCAAGATTGTGAGACAGGGGTTTTACTGGTCAACCATGGAAGCAGACTGCGCAAAGATGGTAAAGCACTGTCATGATTGTCAAGCACATGGTAATTTGAATCACTTGTCGCACACAGAGTTGCACAGGTTGTCAGAGCCTTGGCCTTTCTCAGCATGGGGAATTGATATGATTGGAGAAATTCGACCGAATGCATCGAATGGGCATCGCTTCATAGTAGTAGCAGTAGATTACTTCTCAAAGTGGGTGGAAGCTGAGTCGTTCTGCAATGTTACAGCAAAGCAGATGGCAAAGTTTATAGCTCGGAATCTCATTTTTCGGTACGGTATGCCGTATCATGTAGTGACAGACAACGGAGTCCAGTTTCAAGGAGAGACGAAGGCAATGTTACAGAGATACGAGATAGGCCACCATAAGTCGTCACCGTACAGGCCGCGGGCAAATGGGGCAGTTGAGGCAGCCAACAAGACTATAAAGACAATTTTACAAGATGACAGAGAACTGCAGAGATTGGGCCGAGAAACTACCATATGCTTTGTGGGGGTACAGAACATCAGTAAGAACAGCAACGGGGGCCACACCTTACTCTTTGGTCTATGGAATGGAAGCAGTGTTGCCAGTAGAAATGGAAATACAGTCTATGAGGGTATTAGCAGAGGCAGAATTACCGGAAGAAGAATGGGCCGCACAGAGGTTTGATCAGTTAGCATTGCTGGATGAGAAGAGAATGAAGTCTTTGTATCACATGCAGTTGTATCAGAAGAGACTAGCCCGAGCATTCAACAAGAAAGTACGCCCCACCAAGATCAGAAAGGGTGATTTGGTACTTAAGCATCAAGGCAAGGCCGTCGACGAAAAATCCAAGAGGAAAGTTCAGACCTAACTGGGAAAGACCTTACATAGTGCAGAAAGTAATGGGAAATGGAGCAGTGAGACTATCAGACTTGGAAGGGAATGAGTTCACCGAACCAATCAACGTAGATAGATTGAAGAGTACTATGCCTGAGTGAGAAAAGGACCGAGCAATTACCAAGGGAATTGGCAGAAGACTTAACCCAACGGAATAAGAAAATCATTCATGCATACACGTAACATTGCATTCTCTTCATGTTTGTTTTTGTTTTATGTTCGCAGGTTCGAAGAAAGAAGAAAGTAGCAGTTCGAGGGCGAGGCCCATATCTGCTTGGGGGCGAGGCCCCACATCATCATCAGTCTAAGGCGAGGCCCATGTCAGTTTGGGGGCGAGGCCCATATCAACTTAGGGGCGAGGCCCATATCAACTCGAGGGCGAGGCCCTTGTCAGCTTGGGGGCGAGGCCCATATCAGCTTGTGGGCGAGGCCCACATCGTCAGCAGTTTCGGGATGCGTCCCAGGGTCGAGGTACCCCTGCTGTCAGTTGTAGTTCCGAGATACGTCCCAGGGTCGAGGGCCCACTACATCATCCGTTAGAGGGCGAGGCCCTCATTTCCAGCGGTATAGGGATGCGTCCCAGGGTCAAGGTGCCCCCGTTGTCGGTTGCATTTATTGGGATACGTCCCAGGATCGAGTTCTACTGCATCATAAGCTCGGCGAAGCAGCAGGCAAGTCAAGTGGCAACTGGCGAGCCAGGTAAGTGAAAATTCATTGCATAACTTTGATAGGATTGTTCAAAGTCACACACTGCATGAATCCCATCAAAGTGGGGGCGACTGTAGGCATTGCATTTTTGCATGTGAAACCCGATGATAATTCTCAGTTGGAGGCACTACCTTTTAAGTTGCGAAAGCTGCGGGAAACGGACATCGGAAGGGAAGAGTCAAGAATCGACTCATTGACGGATTAAGTTCACTAGTTTCGCTTCGAGTAACTCGTTGGTTTCTATTTTAAAAATTATTCTCGCCCAAGACACTCACAAATCACCTAACCTCCACCCAAAATCCCGCAAGCCCTTTGACCTTGACCAAAACCCCCGCTAGCCCGCACACCTAGCCCACACAAACAAAACCCCACCAACCAAGGCCCACCGCCCAACCAGGCCCACACGCCCATTTGCCTAATACACACCCAAATTAAATCAAATAAATATTAATTAGATGATGTAATTAAATAAAATAATAATTAAATCATTTACCAAATTAAATAAAACATAAATAAAATCATACCTATTTAAGACAAATCACAAATTCTAATTTCCTAAACAAAAATATTATATGCCTAAGTAACAAATATCATGCCTAAACAAAGCAAATTAAATATTACAACTTCCTAATTTAAAATTTTTTATCCCCCCTCAATCTTATGTATACCACTCTTGGAAATCCTAATTGAATACCAAAATCCTTGCCTTATGAGACAATGAGAAAACCCTAGCCCTCTTCTATATAAACATGCACTAATACACGCCCAAGCCCTCTCCACTCTCTCTATTACACGCCCAAGCCCTCTCCAATCCCTCCAAATTCACGCAAAAGACAAAGAAGCAAGACAAAATTTTTCTCTTCATCTCCTCATCAATTGCCGAGAATATCACCACCTTTCACCCCTCTATCGCCGAAAATTTTACAGCCACTACACCCACCAAAACAGCCCCTAATAACCACTGAAAACAATCCCAGAAAACCCTCGCACATCCCCGAAACAATCCCTAAAAATAGTGGCTACATCAACGCCAAAAACACCAAAACAGCGCCCCCTGAAAACACAAATAGTGCACGCAAAACAGCAGCCACATCACCAAGATTTAGCCCCCAAAACAGCCTCCGAAAATACCCCAAACCAATAACAAAAACTGTACATTTAATCCTTAAGAAACCACACAAAAAACTGCACTTAAAGCCTTTAAAAAACACCCAAAATAGTCCACTAAAACACCAAAACAGTGAGCGGAAACAGTGAACAGAAATACAGTAAAAACATCAGCAAATCGGAGACCAAATAGTGAGCAAAACAGTTAAAACAGTGAGCTAAGACGCTAAACCAGTGAACCAGAGAAGTTGAGGAGCTTTACCCTTCCGATCTCCGCGAAACGTAAGCCCGAAAGTCGGTAAAAAAGGTTAGACCTGAGGGTATTTTTCACAGTTGTTTTCAGTTTCTTTTTTACTATTCATTGAGCTTTATTCGCATGATTATGATGTTTAAATGCATGTTGCGGCCCTTGAGTAGATAAATATGTATGTGTTATGAATATGATGTGTGTTGTGGGCATTGGATAAAATGAAAGGCGTGTCGCCTTTTGAGGTATATCGGATGGAAACCCGGACATAATTTCATAGCCGATTCCGAATGGACGGTAGTATGATCTGTATTCGGGACACAACTCCACGTACCACTTGAGTAAATGGCATTTTCTTTTGTTTAATTTTGAGTTGTTTAATTATTCCGCCATTTAATTTTCTGAACGTTATTTATTTATGTAATGATGAGAAAAGCGCATGGGCTTAGTAAGTGCAATGAAAGGTCCTCTAATTGAAGAGGTTAAAAACCTTTACCATGATGCTTCGCCGCGCCGAGTATTTTTGTGTTTACTTTTGTCTTTATTTATGCATATTATGTGTTTATTACGCATGGGCTTAGTAAGTCGGATTAAAGGCCCTCCGTTTCACGGGGATAAGATCCTTACCACGATACTTCGCCACGCCGGATGACGTACATTCGATTGGATGTAAGATGTGTTCAATCGGATATACAAAGTCTGATATCCTGTCTTTATTATTATGCCTTTATTTATGCATATTATATGCTCATTGCGCATGGGCTTAGTAAGTCGGATTAAAGGCCCTCCATTTCACGGGGATAAGATCCTTTACCACGATGCTTCGCCGCGCTTCTTGTCATGTCACTGATTCTTTTGTACATCATTGCTTTATTCATGCATGTATTATGAAATTCCATATAGTTGCACCATTTACCTTAGTCTTGGCTTAATGTATTACAATTTATGTATCAATGTTGTGAAGGGATGTGTACATTATTTCTGGTGGTATATCGGATGGAAACCCAGACGTAAATTCCGTAGCCGATTCCGAATGGACGGTAGTGCGGTCTGTACTTGGGATACAATTCCACGTACCACTTGGAAAAGTATTCACATGCATGTTTGTGCCCATATTAGTTATCATCTTTCGCATCACATATAACATGCTTAATCAGAAATTTGTAGTGTCCACATGTGCGCACTTGCATCTCTCTCATTCTTTGCGTTTTTCTTCTTCCAATCTTGATTAATCACACTCTTTGGCATTATATCATGGCACGTTTATCTTTAACGTACGAGTGCATCTTTAGTGGTTTATCTTTTGCGTGTTTAAATTCGTATCTTTCTTAATCTCTTCAAGTTATGCGCTTATGTTGATTTTGTTTGTTATGCGGTTATTTTGATCTTGTTTCATATGCCTTTATAATGCGCTTATAACATGAGATGTTCGCTGTTATTTTGATTTCCTTTATATTGCATGACAATATTGCCATGGTTGTTTGTGTTTATATTGGCATGAATGATGGAACTCTTATGATTTTATATGCTTGTTGTTGCATGCAAACTTAGCAATAGGACTTGATTTCATGTATGTTTAGATGTAAGCTTTATATTCATGTATGTGAACTTAGGATTGTGGTGGACTTTGAAATATATGTCATAGGCTTGGTTGGATTATTGCATAAATCTTTACATTACAACTAGCATTAAGTAAGGGACCATTCTGAACCCAATAGTTTGAGGTCTTCCCTTGCGAGGGGTGAGTGCGGCCTTAAATCTTTGTCCCGGTTCACATCGGGTGGCGACTCCCTTATTCTCCGGTTTAGCCCTTCGCTGGCTACTCCGTACTCCCAACTAGGCCTCGCGCCTAGAATAGCATGCGTCGCCCAGGTCCTGTTGCCACAGCCACGATTTATGATCTGACGAATCAGATGGAAATGTCGAAGAACATGCTTGGATCGTTGATGAGACAGCGGTTCCTTAGCCTGCGCTATAGCTCCGTTATTGTCACAATACAATGGAACGGGCTTAGCTGCTAACGAGACCACTCCTAATCAAATTAGGAATTTACGGATCCAAACTGCCTCTTTTACTACTTCAGCTGCAACGATATACTCCGCTTTTGTTGTTGAATCAGCAATTGTCTCTTGCTTGGAAGATTTCCAGCTTACTGCTCCATTGTTCAAACAAAATATGTACCCAGATTGTGACTTAGAGTCATCTTTATCGGTTGGAAACTTGCATCGGTATACCCAGTTACCTCAAGTTCTCCATCTCCATAAATTAAGAAAGCATCCTTAGTTCGTCTAAGATACTTAAGGATGTTCTTAACCGCCATCTAGTGACCATCACATGGATCGGCCTAATAGCGACTACACATGCTCAGAGCATACAAGACATCAGGTCGCGTACATATCATGACTTATATGATCGATCTAACTGCCGAGGCGAACGGTATCCGACTCATGTTGTTTCTCTCATCTTGAGTTTTAGGACAGATGTCCTTAGATAGAGAGGTGCCATGTGACACTGGTAACAGTCCCATCTTGGACTGATCCATGTTGAATCTTTTCAACACTTTGTAAATGTACGTGCTCTGGGAGAGTCCAAGCAGCTTTCTAGATGTATCCCGGTAGATCTTTATTCCTAGAATATAGGCTGCTTCTCCCAGATCTTTCATGGAGAATTTTAATGAAAGCCAAGCTTTCACCGATGTTAACATGGGAATATCATTGCCATAAGCAATACATCATCAACATAAAGGACAATAAAATTCAGTGCTCTCCCACTAACCTTCTTATATACACAAGGATCATCCTCGTTTTGAATGAAATCATATTCTTTTATGATCTCATCAAAATATTGGTTCCATGACCGCGATGTTTGCTTCAGTCCATAAATGGACCGATTTATCTTACAAACCTTGTTTGCAAGTCTAGGCCGATAAAACCATCAGGCTGTTGCATATAAACATCCTCTAAAAGGTTTCCGTTAAGGAAAGCGGTTTTAATGTCCATCTGCCATATCTCGTAATCGAAATATGCAGCAATAGTAAGCATTATCCGAATGGATTTAATCATGACAACGGGTGAGAAAGTCTCGTCATAATCGACACCATGTCGTTGACGATACCCCTTTGTTACAAGTCTAGCTTTATACGTTTGTACGTTGCCATCCATGTTGGTCTTCCTCTTGATGACCCATTTGCATCCAACAGCTTTACGCCTTCTGGTGCATCAACCAGTATACAAACTTGGTTGGTGTACATGGAATCCATTTTGGACTTCATGGCCTCTTGCCATAAAGCGGAATCGATATCTTGTATCGCTTCCTTATACGTAGCCGGTTCGTTATCCTCAATGAGATTAATATCTACGTGAGGTGAGATCAGAAACCCATACCTCTCAGGTTGTTTCCTGATTCTCTCCGACTTACGTGGTCCTTGTGTAATAGAAGATTGTGGTACAGTCTCATCCCAGATGGACTGTTCTTGTTCCGCTGAGGATTCTATGCTAGGAATAGTATCACTCCGATTTCTATCAAGTTCTACATTCCTCCCACTAACCACTACATTTAGGAATTCCTTCTCAAGGAATACCGCATGTAGAGCAACAAATACTTTGTTCTCTCGTGGGTGATAGAAGTAATATCCTTTGGTTTCCCTAGGATATCCTACGAATAGGCATTTATCTGATTTGGGTGCAAGTTTGGTACCTTCCAAACGTTTGACGTATGCCCAGCATGTTGGTTATTATCTAGGTCCCAAGATCAAACAAGACATAAAAACAATGTGTGAACACATCAACAGAGGTAGCGGAATACTCACATCGATCGGTTGAGAGACACGGCAAGCAACAAAACTTGAAAAACCCCACTGCCAAGGGCGTGAACTGCAGCAGTCCACTGCCTCCAAAAACAGAATTTTGAGATGACAAACGGAGCTCCAAGCCTTGTCCGACGGATCCCGGGGCGAACCTCCCTACCACCTTCGCAAGTCTCGTAAGTGTGCTAGCACTTGGATTTTCACCATGAAAATCCACTATTGGCATCCCTTTATTCACGCCATTTCTGGTTCCAAACCAGTGAAGAAAATCAGTTTGGGCGTGAGCTTGAATGAGAGAATGAGAGAGATGAAATTGTGTTTTGTTAATTTGATTTGCATTTGAAGTATATCTTATATACTTGTGTGAAATTCAAATGAATTTCACTTGAATTTGCATTTAAAAAGTCAAACAATAAAGGCAAACACTATGCACATCATGTCCATCACTATTCACATCAACTTTATTAAAGTGACATATTGTCAAGTCACATCACTCAAAGTGACAAGAGATTTGACGCTTGATGCGACTAATGATTTGACGCTTGATACAACTTGCGACGCCGCACTCGAATTTGAAATACGAATGCGCTCGCAATCACACTCGGGCTCGGGTTCGCTAATTCCAAATTAACGATTTTTCCGTCGCGTCGTAAATAAATGATTACACCTAGCGAATTCACTATTCACGTCGCTAACGAATTAATTCTAAATTAATTCGTTCGCCCGAATTAAAATCCAATTTTAATTCCGCATCGAAATCTAATTTCATTTAATATATCGAATATATTAATTTACCGATTAATTCCAAATTAATCGTTATCTCTCTCTAGACGATATTTTATCCTAGATAAATTATCTCCGTAATTAATCCTAGATTAATTTTCTCTCTCTTCATATAATCCCAGAATATTCAAGAGTGCGAGTTATGCGTCATCGGTGGATTATCGGGAAGCGACCCATGAGATCTCCGGATAAGTTGGCAAGTAAATACGATCGTCGGAGTATCTGAATCACGTACGTACCAAGTACTACGTTCTACCGATTTACGAGACAAGTTCGACTCCTAGAAAAGCACCAAGCCTACCCAATTCTCTGGACATATCCATTTAAGAATATTTAAGATCTGTATCAAGCGTAGTATACCATGTATCGTGTGTATCGGCCCAGTATCGGATAGTCACGTGCTAGGGCTGGGGCTGGATAAGTGTCTACCCCGTCCGAAGCACATATCGGATGTCTGGTAATATAGTCTCTAAAATCGGATATTCATTACCTGGTCACAATATCCCGATTGGTTGCGCAACACTAAAGAGCACTAGTACCGTATCCTGCGTGACATCATCTCCACTATTACTGAAGTGATACTTCCGTCTTGACATCACACCCAATACACTATGACTCTCTGATAAACCCAGAAGTGGTGTACGCAGAACCGGTTAAAGCCCTGTACCACCAAGACAAAAGTCTATCGATTATCGTAAGTATTAGCGATGTAAGTCTCAGGTTAAGACTATACACACCTACCTTGATTTCGGCCTCCCATAGACACATAGTCATAATACCAATGGGATTCCGAGGGGTCTATCCAGAGCGAAGTTATTTCCCGTACCATCGGTGAAACACGACCTCCTATCGCACTTGCATAAGTATCTGATACTTATATATATGAGAACTATGCCGTTGTGACCTCACAACGCACACAAGTGCAATACTAGCCTATTCCGCATTATCGATATCCAGTCTCGATAATACTCCGACTAGGGATATTTAATGATTAATCCTTCGGGGACTGATACTGTCTCATTTCATTCTCAGTCCAGGAACTAATCATAGGGACCTCTCTTCATTTATATATCTATGGTGATCTAATCACAAATGATGAGAGTGCAATTTCCTTGTCACATAGTTAATTTGCTACAACAACACAATGTTCTGTGCAAATAGTGACGCTATGGGTCATTTTGTCCAACAATCTCCCACTTGGCACGTAGCGAGTCACTCAAGTGTCCCACACTCGAACTATGTACGGTTCGCTCAAATTGCCGAGGAAAGGTTTTCGTCAGCGGATTTGCTTGAATATCGTTTGATACGATTTATACGATCATCACATCGCCACGATGTATGATCCGAACGAATCAGATGATATAGAAGTATATATCTGGATCGTCGATGAGACCTTTAATTCCTTAGCATGTGCTGACGCCTAGCTCAGCTGCTAACAGAACTATATCTAATCTAATTAGATTTATTTTCGACCCAAAAGACTTCTACTGCTGCCTCAGCTGCAGCAAAAATCCGCATTTGTGGTTTATTCGGCAACAGTTATCTTGCTTGGAAGATTTCCAGCTCACTGTCCCGTTATTCAAACTTTATAGTACCGTAGTATTTAATTGTTTGGAAACTTGCAGCAGTGATCCCAGTCACTTCAAGTTCTCCTTCTTCATAGTTTAAGACAGCATCTTTAGTTCTCTAAGATACTAACAGATGTTCTTAATCTTAATCCAGTGACTATCACTTGGATTGACCTGATCGTGACTCCATATGCTCGAAGCGTATGAGACACCCTATCAAGTACATTTTAAATGTACAATTTCCCAGAGAGTGTTAACAACTCCAAATCTATCCCAGTAGATCTTTATTCCTTGAATAAAGGTTGTTACTCCCCAAAATTCTACGGAGAATTTCTATTGAAAGCCAAGCTTTCAACAATAGCTTTATGGGAATTTCACTGTCAGTGCGCTCTCCCACTAACCTCCTTATATACACAAGATTATTTTGTTTTGAGTCAAATCATAAACCATTATGATTATTTCAAAACGACAGTTCCAAGAACCTTATGCTTGCATTAATCCAAACATGGATCGAATAACCCGCAAACCTTGTTTGTCGGTTATACAAAATCGTCAGAATGTTATAAACATTCTCCAAAGGGTTTCCTTTTCAGGAAAGCGATTTTGATTTGTAACTGACACATTTCATAAATGAAATATACACTTATCTCCAAGCATCTTCAAAATGGATTTACCATGGCAACAGGTAAAAGGTTGAACCGTTATTAACACAATGTTGATAACGATACCTTTCCGTCAAAAGCCCAGCTTTGTACGTTGGTATGTTGCCTTCCATGTATGTCTTCCTTGAAGACGTTTAATGCACCAATAGGCACAATGCCTTGTGGTACAACAACTAGTATCCAAAATAGTTGTTATACATGGAATCCATTTCGGACTCATGGCACTTTGCCATAACAGGGAGTCGATACCTCGTATCACTTCCTCAAAACGTAGTCGGATGGTACACCTCCATAAGATTGACATCTTTATGGGGTGAGATCAAAAACCCATACCCTAGGTTGTTTTTCTGACTCTATCCGATCTACTAGTTTCTTGTGTATTGAAGATTAATGGTATAGATTCATCATAGATAAACTATTTGTGTTCCATTAAGGACTTCGTGCCGAGAACAGTATTACTCCGATTTTCATCGAGCATCACTATCCTCCCACTGACCACTGCATATCGGTATTCCTCTCAGGAAAAACCGCATGGTGAGCAACAATTACATTGTTCTCATGTGAGATTTACAAGTACTATACTTAAGGTTTCCTTTAGGATAACCTATATTGGCACTTATCCAATTTGGGTCTTTTAGTTTGGTATCATCCAAACGTTATGCCTGGCATACCCAAATTATCAGGAATGAGAAACCCCGTTACTTTCCTGTTCATATCCTATATGATATCTGTCAAACAGATTTATATGGAACCTTATTCTAAATAAGTTTTGCACTGTTAATACATATCCTATGAAGGAAACAGTAGCTCAGAGCGACTCGTGATAAAACATTATCATGTCCAACAAAATTTGGTTTCTAGTTCAGACACACCGTCTAACTGACGTGTCTTGGGAGGAGTCCTCATCTGAAAGAATACCATACTCTTTCATGTATGTATGAAACTTACTGCTTAAGTATTTTCCATTGCGGTCTTACCGTGGTGGAACAATACTATAGCCGATCTGTTTATTTACTTCGCGTCGAAACTTCAAAAGTTTCCGATCTGTGTTCTTCAAAAGAAACACATAACCACAACGTGATGCCACATCCGTTAAGGTCACGAAATATTCATGTTCACATCTAGCCTAGCTAGATATGGGCCCACATACTTCACCATGAATAGGGCTAACAGATCGGTGGCCCTTTTACTATTACCAAGTAAATAGTATTTTAGGTACTTTACCTAATAAACTAGATTAGCAGACCTTATTTGAATAGTCAAATCAGTCCTAGTACCCACTCTTCAAAAGTGTGGATATACGAGTCTTGTTTAATTGTGTCATAGACAACAATGCCACAAATAAGTCTCTATTGATCAAATCAATTTGAGCTATTTATTGTCATTTTATATGTTTGAGATTTTATTTATATTCAAAATATAAATTCTGTTATTTACATCGAATGTATTTATCTCAGTATCATCTTTATATAATGAAACACTTAGTGTTCTAGAATATAAAGGTTTTATCCGCATCGGATTAAACACTGATATAGAGATAATGTCTCTAGTCAAACTAGTTACATCATAACATTTCCTAATTTAAGTACATACCGAAAGGGTAGTTTCTAAACTTAGGTATCTACGGTCGAAACAGCGACTTTCGTCCCGTTTCCGATTCGCAGAGAAATCTCGGCTTGAAGTCAGTATCCAGCTCATAGCGGATTCTGAATATCAATACATATATTTTATGTACCACACTAAGTATTTAAAATCCAATTTCAATACTAGTAGTGAACATAACTTTGACAAATATTTTTAAAGTTAGAGCCTCGCCCTTTCTTTAATTCCTTCGTGTCTTCCATATCCAAATGGTAGTCACTTTGGGATATGTCAATTATCTTTTCAATATTTCATAAACCTTTGGCGAAGCCTTGGGTTTTAGAATATCGAAATGATGTGCACCTTGTGCAACTTGCCCAATTGCAAACTTTGACTATAAAATAAATTTATTGTCAAGTATATTAAATTAAGCACTAAAGTCATCATCACATAAATCTTCCAAAGATTTTATGCTCTACTTATTTGCTTAATTATGGGCCTAGATATAACAAGTTATTTTATCCAATAAAGTAACCTATTAGTAATTCCCAATGAAAATTAAATCATTTAAATATTCAACTTTTTAAATCCTTTCTTGATTTTAATAGTCTAACTATTTAATCAATTTTAATATAGGTACTATTTATTATAATGATTACAATAATCCAATTTTTTAATCAACTATAATCTTAACATTGATTACTATAATCCAATTATAAAATCAACTATCATTTTAATTCAATTATATTGATTACTATAATCCAATTATAAAATCAACTATATATCGAATGAGTTTGTATATAGTCCAACTATATATATTTTTAAAAACAACATAAAATATTAGTCCAACTAATACTTTTGATTAATATGACGAGTAAAATATAGATGAGCGCGTTTAGCGAGTATTCGAACGAATGTTGCAAATTCAATACTTGCCTCCCACTATTTTTCGTCGAGCCTCTAACCCTCTGTCGAGTACTCGGGAAACCGTGTTTCCTAGTGGGCTAGGATCCCGTTAAATGTCACACAATCTTGACTTTGGTTAACAAATTGTATGATAATTAACTAGGTAGATCTCGAAGATCAATTGGATCTCATCCAACTCCTAGATCCAGTAGGTGGACATCCAAGTCCCAAACATATATCTAATATATGCATATATATCGAATATATACCCTAACCTTTTTCCTCTGAATCAACTAGGCCTTGGCTTTGGCACAACAAACCTAGTGATCCCAGTCAAGCGCGGACCCATTGACATGGAAGCTTCATAATCAATGTCGATGGACAAGAAGTGGTCTTGACTTTGGCCAACAAACCACAACTTGGACACGACACCGATATGGAACAAAGCCTCGTGATTAAAACACATCTTCGACGGACAAGGGCTTGACTTTGGCGAACAACCCCTGCCAATCTCGGATCTTGAGCAAGAATCACTCAATGGAAGGAAAAGACGCATGATATTTAATGAGGGATTTTCGCGTGCAAATTGGCTACCAATTTAATTATCTTTGTTAAGGTCTCATCATCATACACCCTTAAACATGCATTCTAAATACATAATAAAGCGAGTATGAAAATAAATAATAATGATATGCGGATGGATACTTTACACATTGATCCTAGATCAAATCTCTCCCTTTCTCACTCAAGCTAGCACTTGTATTACTTCTACCCGTTACACTACACTTCTAAAGAAACCTCATATACATGGAGGGGAATAGGTGAGAAGAGAATATAAAGAGAATGAAGGTGATAAGGCTGGACACGCAGGTCTAATTTAATAAATCGAATTTATTACAATAATTTCTAAAATTGCCCACCCATCTAATATCCATCCGATATACATTATTCATTTAACACAACCACGTATTCACACACATAAGCATGCTATCAATCAATCTAATCAAATTAATTAATCTGATAATTAAGTGATCATCCAATGTTCAAACAACGATTTGATTTTGTTCGAGTCAAACTCGTTTTTGCGAATAAGTACTCAAAGTACGAATTCTTGAATTAAATTAAACTACATCATTAAATCCAATATAACATGTATTTAATACTAATTCACTATTCAATTCCAAATTAAATATTACACTTTTATTTAATAAACCTTTTACGATTTAAATTCCAAATTTAATCGTAACGCGTCTCAAAGACCGATTAACGTCCAACGTCAATTCAATTAAAGTCCAATGGGCTTTTAATTGATTTATTAAGGCGTGGACTTTTGGTCAACTCGGGTCAAACCGATAACCAAAGTCCAATCCGGGATTTACCCCATAAGCCCATAAATCAATCTTGGCCCATTAGGCCCAATTAAACTTTAAAGGTTCATTAGTCGCATTTGAGCTTTATGGTTAAGGTTTTGGGCCCAATTGGATCCAATCCACTTGGCCTAAATCCAACTTGATAAAATCAAGCCCAATAGGCCCAATTACAACATTAGAAGCCCAATATCAAAAATTGGCCCAAATAATTAAATTCAAAAAATCTAATTTTCCCAATTTAATTACCAAAGTGTATTACATGATCAATTACCCAAATCAACATTTCTAAAAGATGAATTTACATAATTAATCATGGTCATTATCATTATCACATGTCCAACACATAAATGAAAAAATCAAACCCATTACATGATTTTAATGCTCTCGGCCATAGGAGGGATTTTGTGTCCGATTCGGTTTCGATCCAATCGAACCCACAATCGACATTAAATCAACATCCTAAATGATTTCATACACATTCAATGTCATAAAATCCAAAAATACCAAGACATTAGGGCATAATACCTATTCGGCCAAGGTGATCAATTTGGGGATTTTATGTTCAATTCAAAATCCAATCCAATTAGTTCCAAATTAACATTATCCTTAATGATTCCAACTCATCAAATGAATCAAAAACAAAAATTCCAAGAATCCAAAAATCATCCACACATTCGGCCAAGATAACACATTTGGGGAAAATTGTTCTAAACACTTTTTCTTGAAATTGATCAAATCAATCTTCAATATTACATATACTAAGCATGCTTAATCATCCAATTTTATTAAATCATGCTCAAATACAAAATACCCAATTTTAAGCCCTACAATTTCATGCTTGAACCTATAGCTCTTGATGCCATTGTTGGTTATTATCTAGGTCCCAAGATCAAACAAGACATGAAAACAATGTGTGAACACATCAACGGAGGTAGCGGAATACTCACATCGATCGGTTGAGAGACACGGCAAGCAACAAAACTTGAAAAACCCCACTGCCAAGGGCGTGAACTGCAGCAGTCCACTGCCTCCAAAAATAGAATTTTGAGATGACAAACGGAGCTCCAAGCCTTGTCCGACGGATCCCGGCTCATGGGCGAACCTCCCTACCACCTGCGCAAGTCTCGTAAGTGTGCTAGCACTTGGATTTTCACCATGAAAATCCACTATTGGCCTCCCTTTATTCACGCCATTTCTGGTTCCAAACCAGTGAAGAAAATCAGTTTGGGCGTGAGCTTGAAGGAGAGAATGAGAAAGATGAAATTGTGTTTTGTTAATTTGATTTGCATTTGAAGTATATCTTATATACTTGTGTTCAAATGAATTTCACTTGAATTTGCATTTAAAAATTCAAACAATAAGGCAAACACTATGCACATCATGTCCATCACTATTCACATCAACTTTATTAAAGTGACATGTTGTCAAGTCACATCACTCAAAGTGACAAGTGATTTGACGCTTGATGCGACTAATGATTTGACGCTTGATGCGACTTGCGATGCCACACTCGAATTTGAAATACGAATGCGCTCACAATCACACTCGGGCTCGGGTTCGCTAATTCCAAATTAACGATTTTTCCATCGCGTCGTAATTAAATGATTACGCCTAGCGAATTCACTATTCACGTCGCTAACGAATTAATTCTAAATTAATTCGTTCGCCTGAATTAAAATCCAATTTTAATTCTGCGTCGAAATCTAATTTCATTTAATATATCGAATATATTAATTTACCGATTAATTCCAAATTAATCGTTATCTCTCTCTAGACGATATTTTATCCTAGATAAAATATCTCCGTAATTAATCCTAGATTAATTTTCTCTCTCTTCTATATAATCCCATATTATTCAAGAGTGCGAGTTATGCGTCATCGGTGGATTATCGGGAAGCGACCCATGAGATCCCCGGATAAGTTGGCAGTAAATACGGTCGTCGGAGTATCCGAATCACGTACGTACCAAGTACTACGTTCTACCGATTTACGAGACAAGTTCGACTCCTAGCAAAGCACCAAGCCTACCCAATTCTCCGGATATATCCATTTAAGAATATTTAAGATCTGTATCAAGCGTAGTATACCATGTATCGTGTGTATCGGCCCAGTATCGGATAGTCACGTGGTAGGGCTGGGGATGGATAAGTGTCTACCCCGTCCGAAGCACATATCGGATGTCTGGTAACATAGTCTCTATAATCGGATATTCATGACCTGGTCACAATATCCCGATTGGTTGCGCAACACTCAATAGTACTAGTACCGTATCCTGCGTGACATCATCTCCACTATTACTGAAGTGATACTTCCGTCTTGACATCACACCCAATACACTACGACTCTCTGATAAACCCAGAAGTGGTGTACGCAGAACCGGTTAAAGCCCTGTACCACCAAGACCAAAGTCTATCGATTATCGTAAGTATTAGAGATGTAAGTCTCAGGTTAAGACTATACACACCTACCTTGATTTCGGCCTCCCATAGACACATAGTCATAATACCAATGGGATTCCGAGGGGTCTATCCAGAGCGAAGCTGTTTCCCGTACCATCGGTGAAACACGACCTCCTATCGCACTTGCATAAGTATCCGATACTTATATATATGAGAACTATGTTGTTGTGCCCTCACAACGCACACAAGTGCAATACTAGCCTATTCCGCATTATCGATGTCCAGTCTCGATAATACTCCGGCTAGGGATATTTAATGATTAATCCTTCGGGGACTGATACTGTCTCATATCATTCTCAGTCCAGGAACTAATCATAGGGACCTCTCTTCATTTATATATCTATGGTGATCTAATCACAAATGATGAGAGTGCAATTTCCTTGTCACATAGTTAATTTGCTACAACAACACAATGTTCTGTGCAAATAGTGACGCTATGGGTCATTTTGTCCAACACAGCATCCCCAAATCTTCAGGAATGAGAAACCCGGTTTCTTTTCTGTCCATATCTCATACGGAGTCTGTTGTACAGACTTTGATAGAACCTTATTCAAAATAAGAATTGCACTGTTTAATGCATATCCCCAGAAGGAAATAGGTAGCTCAGTGCGACTCATCATTGACCTTACCATTCCAACAAAGTTTGGTTTCTCCGTTCGGACACACCGTTTAATTGCGGTGTTCCAGGAGGAGTCCACTGTGAAAGAATACCATATGCTTTCAAGTAATCTAGAAACTCATTGCTCAAGTATTCGCCACCACGGTCCGACCGTAATGTCTTTATACTCTTGCCTGTCTGTTTTTCAACTTCGTGTCGAAACTCTTTGAATTTCTCAAAAGTTTCCGACTTGTGTCTCATAAGATACACATAACCATAACTTGATGCATCATATGTAAAGGTTACAAAGTATTCATATCCACCTCTAGCTTGGCTATACATGGGCCCACATACGTCACTATGAACGAGGGCTAACAGTTTAGTGGCGCGTTCACCCTTACCGCTAAAGGGTGATTTAGGCATTTTGCCTAATAAGTAAGATTCACAGACGTCATATGAATTTGGATCAAATCTGTCCAAGTACCCACTCTTCGAAAGTGTGGATATGCGAGTCTTGTTTATATCTCCCAGACGACAGTGCCACATATAAGTTTCATCTTTGTTACTCGTTTTGAGCCTTTTGTTTGTTATATTATATGTTTGAGATTGATTTATATTCAAAATATAAAGACCATTATTTGCAACAGTAGTGCAAATTTCTACATCATTTTTATAAGCAAAACACCCAGTGTTCCTGAATACAAAAGTATACCCACATTGGGTTAACATAATATTCCTAGTCAAACTAGGCACATAATAACAGTCTGTAAGTTCAAGTACATGCCCTGAGGGCAGTTCTAAAACAAAAGTGCCAACGGCCAAAACGGCGACTGGTGCCCCATTTCCAACGTGTAGATCAATCTCCTCTGAGGTCAGTCTCATGCTAATCCGCAGATCCTGCACATCAGTACATATGTAAGTACCACAACCAGAATCAAAAATCCAATTTATAAAACTAGAAGTAGTCATGTTTATTTCAATAACAAACATACCTGAAGCCGGTGCCCTGCCCATTTTAATCTCCTTCTAGAGCACCTTGTACTCGCGACAGTCACGCTTCCAGTGACCCCGCTTGCCGCACTGGAGGCAAACATCCTGAGATTTGTCCTTAGGCTTCCCAGAAGCCTTTGACGATTTGGCCTTTCCCTTTCTATTATGTTCTTCTTTTTCACACCTCCAGTCACCTTGGGCCCAGCCCTTGGTGTATGAGATGTCGAAGTAAAGTGCGCCTCGTGCTTGTTGCCCTAGATAAGCTCCTTCTCAGCTTCCTTGAGAGTAGACAATAACTCTCCAAGAGTATCATCAGTGTTCATCAAATTATAGTTTATGATGAACTATCTCCAGGTGTCGGGGAGAGATTGCAAGACCATGTCTATAGTAATCTCAGCCTCAAAGACTATCCCCATGGTAGCTAGCTCATCTATGTCAGCAATCATCTGTGCCA
The DNA here is from genome assembly GCA_019454045.1 of Zanthoxylum bungeanum. Lineage (NCBI taxonomy): Eukaryota > Viridiplantae > Streptophyta > Magnoliopsida > Sapindales > Rutaceae > Zanthoxylum > Zanthoxylum bungeanum. The sequence continues at coordinate 83,411 of SKCR01029784.1, forward strand.
CATGGGACTCAACAGACATGCCTTCTGACATGCGTGAACGAAAGAGCTTCTTCAGTAATTCATACCTCTGCGATCTCTTGTTATATCGGTGAAGATCTTGCATCCTTGCCAACATGTTATAGGGATCCAAGTCCCTATTCTATCGACGGAAATGCTGAGTCGTGGAAGCAAGCATAATAGACTGAGCAGTATCAGTCATCGCTGTGAGTCTTCCAAAGCTCCAGCTCAAGTGTCTGATCATGTGTGGGTTTAGGCCCAAGAGGTGCCCGTGTGGTGTATAACAGCCTCTCGGATCCAAAGACTATCCTTAGATTCATTTACCAATCGGTAAAGTTCATGCCCTTAAAGAAATTATCGCCCATGATAATGTCTCGGACATTTCCCTTTCCAGTCATCTTAACTACGATAGTCCAACTATCTAGTCAACGATATTTGGGTACAGTCAAACTTTTTCAAGAAAAATAATATTGTATTAGTCCAACTAATAATAAAATTTTGACGAAATAATTTAAAAGCGCTTAAAGCTAAGTATCTGAATGAAATTACAAATTCAATACTAGCCTCCCACTATTTTTTGGCGAGCCTCTAACCCTCTGTCGAGTGCTCGGGAAATATAGTTTCCTAGTGGGCTAGGATCCTGTTAAATAACACACAACCTTGACTTTGGCCAACAAGCTGTATGAAACTTAACTAGGTAGATCTCGAAGATCAATTGGATCTCATCCAATTCCTAGATCCGGTAGGTGCATATCCAAGTCCGAAACATATATATAGTATATATGCCAATATATCCAATATATTTTCCTAACCTTTTTCCTCTGAATCAACTAAGCTTTGGCTTTGGCATAACAAGCTTAATGATTCCAGTTAAGCGGCCATTGACATGGAAAGCTTCATAATCAATGTCGATGGACAATAAATGATCTTGACTTTGGCCAACAAATCACAACTTGGACAGGACACCGATATAGAACAAAACTTTCATGATTCAAATACATCCGCAATTGACAAAGGTCTTGACTTTGGCCAACAAACCAATGCCAACTTTGGATCTTGAGTAAGAATCACTCAACGGAAGGAAAAACACTTAATATGTTTCTGAGGGTTTTTCATGAAAATTTGCAACCAATTTATTATCTTTGATTAGGTCTCATCATACATCCTTAAGCATGCTTCTAAAACATCATAAGGCGCAAAAGTAAATTAATAATGATATGCGGATGGATATTTAAACAGATTATTCCTCGACCAAATCGCTCCCTTTCCTATCCCCGACTAGAACTATTCTAACTCCTACCCAATTACATAATACAATAAAGAAACCTCAATTACATTGAGGGGAATTGGTGAGAAGAGAAATATAAAGAATAAGAAGATAAAAGGCTGGACACGCAGGTCCAATTTAATAAATTCTAAACTTATTACAATTTCCAAAATTACCCTTGCCCTTCTAATATCCATCCGATATTCATTATTCATACAACACATTTATGTATTCATATAAAGCATGTCATACGATCAATCTAATCTAATTAATTAATCTTTGATTAATGACCATCCAATGTTCAAACAATGATCCGATTTACGCGAGTCCAACTCATTTAAGAATAAATACTTTTAAGTACGTATTCTTGAATTATATCGAACTACAACTTTAAATCCAATTTATTTATATTCAATACAAATTCCAATTTAATCCAAATTAAATATTTACACTTATTTATTTGCCTTAAAGACTTGGATTGTTGATGGGTCTCAAAGCCCAATAACATCCAATTTCATTTTAATTAAAGTCCAATGGGCTTTTAATTGATTCTTAAGGCATGGGCTTTGGCCATAATGGATCAAACCCAAACTGCCAAGGCCCAATAGGAATCACCCTATTGCCAACAAATCAATTTAGGACTATTGGGCCCAATTAAATTCTTTAAAGGGCCAAGTGATGTATTTGGACTTTATGGAATTGGTTTTTGGCCCAATTGGATCCAATCCAAAAGTCCAAAACCAAACTTGGTCAAACCAAGCCTATTAAGCCCAAATACACACTTTTAGCCCAATAAACTTTAAAAGGCCAATTATTATAATTTTAATATTCCAAATATTTTAATTATTATAATTAAAGTGTATTAGCCATGATTAATTAATTAACTTTAATATTTCCAAAATATTTTAATTAACTAATTAATCATGCTTAATCCAACAATTTATGCTCAACACAAATTGAAGCCAAAATTCATCATTTCTTACTCAACATGCTCTTTGATTTTAACATAAACATTATTGACTTTGATTCTAATCCAATCAAACCAACAATCAACATTTAAACATGCATTTAAACACATCATTTCATGTTACAAAAAATTAAAACAGTGCAGTCCACTGCCATATACATTCGGCCACACTAAGTTTTTTTAATTTTTTGATTCAATCATTATATTTCAAATGTAATCATGCATAACTCTAAGTTATCATATTCTAAACATGCTCAAAGCATCAATTTGAAAGAATCATGTTCAAAACATAAAAGCCCCAAATTTTAGGCTCAAGAACCCTAGAAATTTTCATGCTTAAAATTGGCTCATGATACCATTGTTAGTGTTCCTAGAATAAGCCAATGATCTAATAAGCATGAAAACATGTGATTAAAATCATTATAAGTTGCGAAATACTTACAATGAAAGGATTTTGAGCTTTTAAAAATTTGAGAAGATGATCTCCAAGATCCAACCTTTGTAGATTCCAAGCTTTGAGTTAGTTTCCCTATAACCTTTGTTGACTTGTACAAGTGCTAGCTTTGTTGATTTGAAACAAAATCCAAAGAGAGGAGGAAGAGAAGCTCACGCCCAAAATGCTTGTGTGCTAGGGTTTGTGTTGTGTCAAAGTGTTACAAAAGAGAGAGAGAGAATTGGTTTTGGTAAAACACTTTTACCCTTTTTACCTAAACTTGGTAGTTGGGTAAATGGTTTTACTAAAACCATTACAAGGTGGTTGAGTGGTAGGTGGCTAGAATAAATGCCAACTACCACAAGTGATGTGGGCCCCATATTTGAATTCAAAATTCAAATGTCTCTACGAACATTTGCCGCTACTCTCGGTTCCGTTTAATCCGATTAAACAAACTTTCATCGCTAAATAATTAAATCTAATTTAATTAAATAACGATGCCTCGCAAATATATTACGAACGTCATTTACGAATTAATTCTAAATTAATTTGTTCGTTCGTATTAAAGTCCGACTTTAATTTCGTAACGAAATCCAATTCATATTAATATATCTGATATATTAATTTTAGCCCATTCAAATCAATTAAATAGAAAAATCAAATTTAACTATTAAATTTATTTTACCGATTAATTCCAAATTAATCGCGTTCTCTCTCTTACGAACACATTTAATCCCAGATTAAATAAAGCTTCAATTAATCCCAGATTAATTTTCTCTCTCTTAATTAATCCCAGATTAATTCTAATCGAGTCAACTGTCATCGGTGAATCTTTGGGAAGCGACCCAAGAGATCTCTAGATATGTTGGCAGTAAATTCGGTTATCGGACTATCCGATAAAGTGAGTACCTCGTACCACGTGCTTACCGATTTACAAGACATAGTTGGCTTCTATCAAAGCACCGTGCCTACCCAATTCTCCAGAAATATTCTTACTGGAATATATAATCTATGTCAGACGTAGAATACGTAGTATATCGTATTGCGATCCAGTATCAGATGTCACGTGCAAGGCCTGGGGCTGGAATAGTGTCTGCCTGTACGAAGCACATATCGGATATCAAGCAACTAGTCTCTTTGAATCGGATAATCATGACCTTGTCATATTATCCCGATGGTTGCAACATAATAGAGAACTAGTTATGAATCCCTGCGTGATCACCATCTCCATATGTCTGAAGTGATACTTCCATCTTGACATCATATCCAATACACTACGATTCTCAATAAACCCAATAAAGGCGTACACAGAACCTGTTAAAGCCCTGGACGACCAAAACCAAAGTTTACCGATTGTCGTAAGTACTAGCGATGCAAGTCTCAGGTTAAGACCAAATACATCTACCCTGACACGGACTCCCATAGACACATATACATACTACTAATGGGATTCCGCGGGGTCTATCCAAAGCGAAGATGTTTTCCGTACCATCGGTAAAACACAACCTCTTATCGCACTTGCATAAGTATAATATACTTAAACATATGAGAACTATGTCGTTATGCCCTCACAACGCGCACAAGTGCAATACTAATCTATTCCGCATTATCGATGTCCAGTCTTGATAATACTACGACTAGGGATATTTAATGATTAAACCTTTATGGATTGATACGTCTCATATCATCTCAATCCGGAACTAATCATATGGACTTTTACCATTTATGTATATCAAAGTAAATGGATCATAAAATGGTAAAAGGCAATTTCATTATAACATAGTTAATTTCGTACAAAAACACAATATCTTTTACAAACAGTGATGCTATGGGTCATAATTGTCTAACAAAATCATCAAAGAATTTTGGCATAAAATTAAACATTATGCATGAACCATGAATAATGAATTAGAAACCTAAAAGAATTATTATGCCACAGAAATCTATCATCCCATAAGTTAGTGTCGCCGTAGGGTAGGTCAAGTACTCGCATGATAGATCGAGACAATCTCAGTTGATTTAATATATGCGGGAATAACTCTTATTCCTATATTAAACAACTACCGTTTTATTTGATCAAGGAATTTCATTAAAAATTAATTATTCCTTTGTGAGTGTAACCCGCCGTTTCGGGATTCTTTGACTTAACGAGTGAAGTGTCACCGTAGGGTAGGTCAGTTCACAAGATACAAATAGAATCCCTATCCTTTCGGAACCCAAACTTGATATTGACCCAAAATGGTACCATCCGTATGGGGGCGAAAATAAAGCCGTCTCGAGGCGCCTTTTGAATCTCACGTTTTCAGACTAACAACGGAGATCGTGGGATGTACTGTCGTATATCCCTCTCCCACTCACTATTTCAAAATTAAGGTTTCTATCTAAAATATCTAATATTTTATTTTAACTAGTGTGGATAAACTTATGGCGGCTAAGTCATAATGGTTATTTACACTAGTTTATCATAAGTGAGCTAATCAATTTTAACTATTAAAATTGTGTCACTAACATTTATTAGTCTCTACTAATATATTTACTATATTAATCTAATTTAATTAGAGTGGTATAAGTGAGCTACAATATTTTAACTCTTAAAATACTAGGCACTTAAAATTCTAAAATCATGGAATTCTAAATGGATAAAATTCATTTAAACATTTTAATAAATTTTTAGTGCGTTATAAAATCCAATGGTACGTGGAATTATATCTCGAGTGCATACCATATTTCCGTCCATACGGAATCGGCTATGGAATTTATATCCGAGTTTTCATCCTATATACCAATGGAATTTATTATGCACCAATTAAGTCCAATATATTAGAATTCAAGTTTTAGATAATAAAACCAATTAATCTTACTAATGATTTCAATGCATATCATATTCTAACATTACATAAAATCATAATTTTATGTTTATAATGATAATGCATTTATGACATGTTATGGCAAGCATAATGCACGAGTGGGCACTCTAAGCTATATGACATGTTATTCAAACAATTCGAAATAAACATACATATAACATAAAATTATTTTGCATTGACTGGGCTCTTATTTTTCCTATACTAATCTAATTAGTACAAAAGATTCACCAAGGCATTCCTTGGCCTTCAAATCCCGCTCCAAAGTGGTGTTGGCTCCCTTTGCGACTTCGGTGCTCCATATTACAAAGAATTGAAACTTTACATTGAAAATTAAAATTACAACGAATATAAACAATGGCCTTATGGCCTTACAACCCAAAACCAAAATCAACTATAAAAATAAGAGCCATAAAAATTTACGACCAATACAAAATCCATTGATCACATGAAATAACAAAACCATTCATCACATGAATATAATAATGTGCCCACTCATCTAAACATGCATATCTTATTTATAACTTATATAAATATATTAAAACAGAAACTTTAAATAAAAAAGTGAAGACCTCGCTCTTGATGCCAATTGTAGGAAACGTTTTCCCTCGCGCAGCGGAAGCGGTTAGGCCCACGGATCGAACTTGAAAATTTTTTCTGCTTTACCCTTCCTTTGGCCGAATGATACCAGTGGGTATACAGAAATTTTTCTTCTGTTTTACATAAGATTTCAGCCCCGGAATGTCCCCAAAACAGTCCCCGAACAGCCCCCTGATCTGCAGTGAAATAGCGGACTGTTTTACACCCGTTACACGTGCGAACTGCACTCAAAACAGCCCACAATATGCGTGAACTACCGTATGTATTTATGTCTGATTTTTCACTTAAAAATCAATCCTAACTCAGCCCTCAAATTACCCCAAAGTGTTTCCCAAAACTCGAATTAAAACCAAACAAAACCGAGCCCTAAAAATTGGTGATGTGCACGCAGATGTGGGGAACTTACTGCCTCACTGACGTGAGTTATAGGTGAAGGGGAGAAGATATTTCCAACGCCACAAAGTCTTCCGAGCTATATCTCGTTACTAATGGATAGTAATGTGGGCTACACTCACCAGTTAATCCCTAAACGTTTTAGAGATTAAATCACACACCAAAATAATTTTCTGGTTCTTCAACTAATTTTTTCAACTCTTGAGAGCATGAAGAAGAGAAGGAGGCTAGGGTTTTCTTGTGTCTTCTTCTGAAAAGAAAAATATAATTTTTCTTTTTATACTTAGGGTAATATGTGTCATAAAACAAATCAACCACTAGTCTCCCATTCCCTCTAATTTTCGGCCAGGGCAAGGATTTCTTCTTTGATTTTGTTTCTAAAATAAACAAATCATATTCCTTACATAAGAGGGAATTCGACCAAGCTAAGGAGTTTTGATTTGATTTTGTTTCCCAAACAAACAATGCCTAATCCTTGTCCAATGAGGAATTCGACCATGGTGATGAATTTTGATTTGATTTTGTTTCCCAAACAAACAAATCATATTCCTTATCCAATAAGGAATTCGACCATGGTGATGATTTTTGTTTCCATAATAAATCTTAGCCTTATTAAATTATATCATATATAATTCAATGTTCTAATTTTAATAATTTTAAAATAATTATTAATACCTTACATTAACTTTTAATGTATAGTCTCAAGTGTGATGTAATTAATATTATTAATCATATTAATAATATTTATTCTTTGTGAGTATATAATTGGACTGTCCAATTATATTAACTCCGCTAATGTATATCGAGCTAGCATGGGGACCAAATGGACCTACGGTTCCGAGCTCCAATAATCTCGAAATATTAATTAAGCTCTTAATTAAATATTCTGAATTATTAACTCCGGGTTCTTCCACTAAAAACCCAAAGTTGCACTCCCGTTACCATAGATGAAATATTAAGCTGAACCAAGTCGGTGTCCACCGATATAGTCATTGCATACGAATTGATCATTCACGAGTATCTCGTAATTAGAGTCGGGTCATAATGTCTGTTATACCCCTCTAATTATTTTTACCTAAAGTATCATTGATTCTCTAATGAACGATTTATTCATAACTATTATGAATATTAATCTTTCTATTCGTAGTAGAAAAACTTGAGCGCTCAAATCGTTCAATTACCGAATCAACCCTTAAGAAAGATACTCATCTACTTCTTGCAAGAAAGAGTGAATTCTATGTCTACTAAAACGTTCCCAGCTACAAAACAAAATGTGCCCCCAAAGTACGTAGCTATTGGTTGGGACTGCTACACCAACCTCACCTTTGTAAATCAAAGGACATAGCCTGCCATGTAGGAGTTCGTAGTACACTCAGGATTAAGATCAATCCATATATGACCATCAAGTATATTGAAATGACTTTCTTTATTTAACGGATATTATAAGAATGTCATTTCTATCTGGGTCCAGTCCTATATGATCGTATCATACAAGGTGCCTCCATTCTCATGTCTCTACATGGACGATCCGGATTAAGATCGCCATACAAATATAGAATGGACTGCAGCTATAGATAAATCACAAACAAAGTACCCGGTTTGTTTGCTCTCTATGGACTATTTAAGATTACTAACTTCAAACTTTAATCCTCTGGTGTATGACACTCATACACTAAGTCTGAAGGTACATAAGTAATCTTCAGTATTTACGAGGATATAATATGCGAAAGTTAAACAAACAATTTTTGATAAATGAATAATGCATCTTATTATTTCAAAACACATGAAAACCATTTACATCACATGTAGCTCTAGGGCATACATCCCAACATATTTAAGTATTGGATACTTATACAAGTGTGATATGTGGTTTAATTTACCGATGGTACGGATGCAGCTTCGCTCTGGATAGACCCCTCGGAATCCTATTGGTAGTATGACTATGTATCTATGGAAATCCGCATCAGAGTAGGTTTATTTGGTCTCAACTTGAGACTTACATCGCTAGTACTTACGATAATCAATATGCTTTGGTTTTGGTCGTCCGGGACTTTAACAGGTTCCGTGTACGCCTCCAAGTTTATTGAGAATCGTATTGTATTGGATGTGATGTAAAGACGGAAGTATCACTTCAGTCATATGGAGATGATGATCACACAGGGATATAGAACTGGTGCTCTAATATGTTGCAACCATCGGGATAATATGAGTAGGTCATGATTATCCGATTAAAAAGACTAGTTGCTTCTGATCTGATATATGCTTCGTACGGGGCAGACACTATTCCAGCCTCAGGCCTAACATATGACATCCGATACTGAATCGTTATACACAATACTACGTATACTACGCCTGACAAAGATTATATATTGCATTAAGAATATTTATGGAGAATTGGGTAGGCATGGTACTTTGCTAGAAGCCAACCATGTCTCATAAATCAGTAAAAACATAGTACGAGGTACGTACGTGTTCGGATAGTCCGACGACCGGAGTTACTACCAACATATCTAGGGATCTCTTAGGTTGCTTCCCGAAGATTCACCGATGACGTATGATTCGAACATAATTAATCTAGGATTAATTACGGAGAGATTTTATCAAGGATAAAATACTATTTGAAGAGAGAGAATAATTAATTTGGAATTAATCGTAAAATACTATTTGAAGAGAGAGAATAATTAATTTGGAATTAATCGATAAAATACTATATTCCATATATTAAATGAAATTAGATTTCGACACGGAATTAAAATTGGATTTTAATTCGAGCAAACGAATTAATTTAGAATTAATTCACGAGTGATGTGAATAGTAATTTTGCTTGGCATAATTATTTAATTAAATTTGATTTAATTACATCGTAACAGAAAATTCATTAATTCGGAATTAGTACACCCGAGCCCGAGAGTGTTTCTGGGCCCACTCGGATTTTGAATCATGCAACATCACTAGTCTTTCTTTAACCTTTATGGTGATGGAAGTTGGTGAAGATTTTGGTGATGACTTTTATCACACTCAAGGTTGATTTGTTGTTGACATTTACCAAACTTTTGGCAAATCAAATTTAGATTGTTTGAAAATCAAAATATAAAACAAATAAGTCAACAAACCTTTATTTTTTTCACTCTCTCATTCACACCCATTTTGGAAACAAAATACTCTCCAATTTTTCTTCTCGGCCGTGAGCTTCAAGGAAGAAATATTGAAGATTTGTTGCAAATTTTCAAGAGCTAGCACTCAAAGGAATCAAAACAAAAGTGCTAGGTAAACTTTCTCAAGAGCTTGGAATCACTATTAAGCTTGGAGCTTGGATTCAACTCTCAAAGAAAGCTTGGAAGCACTATTCAAGAAACAAATTTTTTGTTCTACACACATCCTCTAATCATTTCAAAGTGAGTATAATTCCGCTATTCTTACTTTCGTATTCACATTATTTCATTGCTTAAATTGATATCGGGACTACTTAGAAACCCAACAATGGTATCATGGAGCCTAATTTGATCATGAAATTGATTAGGGTTAATACACTAAAATTTGGGTCTTTTTGATTTGAGCATGATTTAATCAAATTGTTTCTTTAAGTATGCTTGTATGTTGATAACTTAGAGTTATACATGATCAATTTGACGAAAATTGAAATGGATTAATTTTTCCCAAATTTATTATGTTGGCCGAATGCATCATAACCCTAAAGTCATGGTATTTTTGTTCTTTTAATCATTGTATGAGTTTAAAGACTTTTGAAATATTGATTTGAAATTCAATCCGATTGAAATCGGAATCGGATATTAAAACCCTCCTAATGGCATGCGCTTTAAGCATGGAAATGAGATGATTTTTGTTTCAATAATGTTGGACATATGTTGATGATGAATAAGCAAGATTAATTAAGTAAATTGATATTTTGGAAATGTTAACTTAGATAATTAATTAATGTTATACACTTTAATTAATTAAATTATGAAAATTAGAAATCTAGAATTTGATTAATTGGGCTTAATTTATAATTGGGCTTTTAATGTTGTATTTGGGCCTAATGGGCTTGGTTAGGCCAAGTTGGTTTAGGTCAATTGGATTGGATCCAAATTGGGCCTAAACCATTCCATTAAGTCCAAATATAACAAATGTGCCTTTTAATATTTACGTGGGCCTAAATTGGTTTCTTGGTAAATATGGTGATTCCTTAAATGGGCTTTGGTATTTGGGTTTGACCCATATTGACCAAATTACATGCCTTTAAAAATTAATTGAAAGCCCATTGGACTTTAATTAAAAGACATTAGATGTTAATTGGGCTTTGAGACCAATTTAGATTCGATTTGGAATCTAAGTCGTAAAGGCGCATTAAAAAGTGTAGTTATTTAATTTATAATTAAATATAGAATTAGTACTGAATACGAATTAAATTAGATTTAAATTATAGTTCGATATAATTCAAGAATTCGTACTTCGAGTACTTATTCTCAAACAAGTTGGACTCACGCAAATCAAATCATTGTTTGAACATTGGATGATCACTTAATTCAAAGATTAATTAATTGGATTAGATTGATTGAATAACATGCTTTGTGTGAATAAATAGATGTGTTGAATGAATAATATATATCAGATGGATATTAGAAGAGAAAGGGTAATTTTGGAAATTGTTGTAAATTTAGAATTTATTAAATTTGACCTACGTGTCCAGCCTTATCTCTCGATTCTTTGTAATTATCTTCTCACCTAATTCCCCTCAATGTTAATAAGGTTTCTTTCATTATATTATGTAATTGGGTAGAAGTTAGAATAGTGCTAGCCGGGGAGAGGACATGGAGTGATTTGTTTTTTTGGATAAAGTAAGTATATTAACCAAAGAAATAACAAAAGCACAGGGGCATACCCCATAGAGCTAAGGAAGACAGGCCTTCCTAGCTACAGAACAAAAGCAAATAAGGCTAAACATGGAGTGATTTATTCTAGGAATAATTTATGTGATATCCATCTGCATATCATAATTAATTTATTTACCGCGTCTTATTATGCTTTTAGAATGCATGCTTAATGGTGTATGATGAGACCTAACAAAGATAATAATTTGGTTGCCAATTTACGTGAAAAACCCTTAACAAATATTAAGTGTTTTTCCTTCCATTGAGTGATTCTTAATCAAGATCCAAGATTGGCACTGGTTTGTTGGCCAAAGTCAAGACCTTTGTCCATCACGGATGTGTTTGAATCATGAAGGCTTTATTGCATATAATGTGTCTTGTCCAAGTTGTGATTTGTTGGCCAAAGTCAAGATCACTTCTTGTCCATCGACATCGATTACGAAGCTTTCCAAGGTTAATGGGTCCCTCTTAACTGGAATCATTAAGCTTGTTATGCCAAAGCCAAGGCTTAGTTGATTCATAGGAAAAAGGTTAAGAAAATATATTGGATATTTTGGCATATATATTGTATATATATTTCGGACTTAGAGGTCCACCTACTGGATCTAGGAATTGGATGAGATCTAATTGATCTTAGAGATCTACCTAGTTAAATATCATACAGCTTGTTGGCCAAAGTCAAGGTTGTGTGTTATTTAACGGGATCTTAGCCCACTAGGAAACTAGGTTTCCCGAGTACTCAACAGAGGGTCAGAGGCTCGCCGAAAAATAGTGGGAGGCTAGTATTGAATTTGCAATTTCGTTCAAATATTTAGCTTTACGCGCTTTCAAATTATTTCGTCAATTATACTTATTAGTTGGACTAATTTTATATAATTTTTTTCCTGTAACAGTTAGACTGTAGCCATACATTGTTAATTGGATAGTTTGACTATCGCAGTTAAAATGACGGGAAAGAACAGTGTCAGAGACATTATCATGGGCAAGAATGTCTTCAATGGCACAAATTTTTTTGACTGGGAAATGAATCTTAGGATTGTCCTGGGATCCGAGAAGTTGATCTATACTATAGAGAGACCTCTTGGGCCTAAGCCTGGACCTGATTAGTTGTTTGAGCTAGAGCTTTGGAAGACTCATAGCGATGACAACTCTACTGCTCAGTCCATTATACTTGCTGCTATGACTCAACAATTCCGTCGACAGAACAATGAGTCAGATCCTTATAACATGTTGGCAAAGTTGCATGATCTTCACTGATCTAATCTTAGATCGCAAAGATATGAGTCACAGAAGAAGCTCTTCCGTGCTTGCATGTCAGAAGGTACATCTTTTGAGCACCATGTGTCACAGATGATTATTGACATCGAGGAGCTTGCTCAGATTGGCATTATCTTCGAGGCTGAGACTTCGATAGATTTGATCTTGCAGTCTCTCCCCGACACTTGGAGTGGGTTTATCATGAACTATAATAAGTTGAACCAAGACGATACTCTTGGAGAGTTAATGTCCATACTGAAAGAAGCTGAAAATGAGCTTCTAAAGGGCAAGAAGTGCGAGACGCACTTCGCTTCAACATCTCAAACTCCGAGGGCTTGGCCCAAGGCGACTGGAGGTGTCAAGAAGAAGAAGCATAAGAAGAAGGGCAAGGCCTAATCGTCAAAGTGTTCTGGGAAACCCATGGATAAATCCCAAAATGTCTACAGAGTGGGAAGCGGGGTCACTGGAAGCGTGACTGCCGCGAGTACAAGGTGCACATGAAGGAAATTAATGCGGGCAAGACACCGGCTTCATGTATGTTTGTTATAGAAATAAAAATGTCTACTATTAGTTTTAAAAATTGGGTTTTTGATTCTAGTTGTGGTACTCACATATGTACTGATGTGCATGATCTGCGGATTAGTAGGAGACTGGCCTCATGAGAGATTGACCTCCGCGTTAGAATTGGGACTCAAGTTGCCATTTTAGCCGTTGGCACTTATGTTTTGGAACTGTCATCGGGACATGTACTTGAACTAACAGACTGTTATTTTGTACCTAGTTTGACTAGGAATATTATTTATGTATCTATATTAGCCCAATGTGGGTATACTTTTGTATTTAGAAACACTTGGTGTTTTATGTATAAAAATGATAGGTAAATTTGCACTACTGATGCAA